>VWRL01001375.1:0-40343 GCA_011833715.1 Carcinoscorpius rotundicauda
CGCCTACTAGGGTCAGTTGTTGAATGTTTCTTGAGTAAACTGGCCAAAACTAACCTGTTTCGTGACTATATGTGTAGTACGTTTCTGTCGTCTTTCTATATGTGTAGTACGTTCCTGTCGTCTTTCTATATGTGTAGTACGTTCCTGTCGTCTTTCTATATGTGTAGTACGTTCCTGTCGTCTTTCAATATGTGTAGTACGTTCCTGTCGTCTTTCTATATGTGTAGTACGTTCCTCTCGTCTTTCTATATGTGTAGTACGTTCTTCTCGTCTTTCTATATGTGTAGTACGGTCCTGTCGTTTTTCTATATGTGTAGTACGTTCCTATCGTCTTTCAATATGTGTAGTACGTTCCTGTCGTCTTTCTATATGTGTAGTACGTTCCTATCGTCTTTCAATATGTGTAGTACGTTCCTGTCGTCTTTCTATATGTGTAGTACGTTCCTCTCGTCTTTCTATATGTGTAGTACGTTCTTCTCGTCTTTCTATATATGTAGTACGTTGCTGTCGTCTTTCTATTTGTTAATGAACGTTTTTCCTTACGTATCTATTTAGTATGGTCTAGAACTGCCATGCTCAACAGAAAATACACAAAACATGCGTGGACGTTTACTCATGAAGCAAAACACGAATGGAATTTTTACTGACGAGTTTCATAACAAATGGACTTTTTACTGACGAGGTACATAATCAATGGACATTTTATTGACGAGGTACATAATGAATGGACTTTTTAGTGACGAGGTACATAATAAATGGACTTTTTACTGGCGAGATACATAATGAATGGACTTTTTACTGGCGAGATACATAACGAATGGACATTTTACTGATGAGATACATAGCGAATGGACTGACTACTGACGATGTACACAGTAAATGGTGGATTGTTTGCCTGTGAAGAACGTAACGGTCTATTTCTGAAGGATAATATAACGTGTTTATTTAGGAGATCCTACAGTACCAGTGTTAATGTTTCTGGTTTAACACTAGAAATGCCGAGTGGTCCCCACCGGTTTCTCACACACATTTTTAGACCGAGTAATGTATTTAGTTAGTTGTGGGTCGATGGCCTAATTGCAGGCTACATAACGAGTGAGGGTCTGCACTGTGAACTGAAAACCGCACGACTCCGCCAGTCCCTATGTTCTTGACAAAGAAAATGCGTTATTTCACCCAGTTGTTCTGGTCAGTTCTTCATATTGGATGTTTTAACGCAGACAAACACAAGACCTCTCAATAGAATCGAGCTGGTACCATTGTCGAACGATATCAAAACAGTAATTTCAGGATTTTATAAAAGTTCACTTAACACCACTGTTGCACAACCTTTTCAGTGTCGAAGTTGACCACCAGATGGAGTAAAAATTTGTTCGGACATATTTAATGTCACTTGATGAATACCGAGGTGACTTACTTCAGACATCTTCCCACTTACTGCCTCATTGCTTTCATAGTTCAAATCAAGCCACACCCCTGTAATTAAAGACCACGTGAGAATCAGGAAAAACGGAAGAGCACACGGAAATTGAAGCAAAGTGGAGGAAACGTGTTTAAAGTACTACTGGTCTTCTGACGTCATGAAGAATCAGTCATTGAACTATATCTCTCGGGAGTCTTTTACGAAAGTACTGAGAAAAGGGACATTCTTAAGAGTGCACCATTCTTATAACTGGTACAGCAAGAGAGAGGGACATTTATAAGAGTGCACCATTTTTATAACTGGTATAACAAGAAGAGAGAGGGACATTCATAAGAGTGCACCATTCTTATAACTGGAATAGCAAGAGAGAGGGACATTCATAAGAGTGCATCATTCTTATAACTGGTATAGCAAGAGAGAGGGACATTCATAAGAGTGCACCAATATTTTTTACTAACACAATCCATATTTACTACCACAACTCAGTTTTAGTAACACAACCCATATTTACTGCCACAACTCAGTTTTAGTAACACAACCCATATTTACTACCACAACTCAGTTTTAGTAACACAACCCATATTTACTACCACAATTCAGTTTTAGTAACACAACCCATATTTGCTACCACAATTCAGTTTTTACTAAAACAAACCATATTTACTACCACAATTCAGTTTTAGTAACACAACCCATATTTACTACCACAATTCAGTTTTAGTAACACAACCCATATTTATTGCCACAACTCAATTTCAGTAACACGACCCATATTTACTACCACAATTCAGTTTTACTAACACAACACATATTTACTGCCACAAATCAGTTTTAGTAACACAACCCATATTTACTACCACAATTCAGTTTTAGTAACACAACCCATATTTACTACCACAATTCAGTTTTAGTAACACAACCCATATTTACTACCACAATTCAGTTTCAGTAACACAACCCATATTTACTACCACAATTCAGTTTTAGTAACACAACCCATATTTACTACCACAATTCAGTTTCAGTAACACAACCCATATTTACTACCACAATTCAGTTTAAGTAACACAACCCATATTTACTGCCACAATTCAGTTTTACTGACACAAACCCATATTTACTACCACAATTCAGTTTTACTAACACAACCCATATTTACTACCACAACTCAGTTTTTACTAACACAATCCCATATTTGCTACCACAATTCAGTTTTAGTAACACAACCCATATTACTGCCACAATTCAGTTTTAGTAACACAACCCATATTTACTACCACAACTTTTTAGTAACACAACCCATATTTACTACCACAATTCAGTTTTAGTAACACAACCCATATTTACTACCACAATTTAGTTTTAGTAACACAAACCCATATTTACTACCACAACTCAGTTTTACTAACACAAACTCATATTTACTACCACAATTCAGTTTCAGTAACACAACCCATATTTACAACCACAATTCAGTTTTAGTAACACAAACGATATTTACTGCCACAATTCAGTTTTAGTAATACAACCCATATTTACTACCACAACTCAGTTTTTACTAACACAACCCATATTTACTACCACAATCCATATTTACTACCACAATTCAGTTTGAGTAACACAACCCATATTCACTACCACAATTCAGTTTTTCTGATACAAACCCATATTTCCTACCACATTTCAGTTTTACTAACACAAACCCATATTTACTACCACAATTCAATTTCAGTAACACGACCCATATTTACTACCACAATTCAGTTTTAGTAACACAACCCATATCACTACCACAATTCAGTTTTTCTCATACAAACCCATATTTGCTACCACATTTCAGTTTTACTAACACAAACCCATATTTACTATCACAATTCAGTTTTAGTAACACAACCCATATTTACTATCACAATTCAGTTTTAGTAACACAACCCATATTTACTACCACAATTCAGTTTCAGTAACACAACCCATATTTACTACCACAATTCAGTTTCAGTAACACAACCCATATTTACTGCCGCAACTCAGTTTTAGTAACACAACCCATATTTACTACCACAATTCAGTTTCAGTAACACGACCCATATGTACTACCACAACTCAGTTTTTACTAACACAACCCATATTTACCACCACAATTCAGTTTTTACTAACACAAACCCATATTTACTACCACAATTCAATTTCAGTAACACGACCCATATTTACTACCACAATTCAGTTTTAGTAACACAACCCATATCACTACCACAATTCAGTTTTTCTCATACAAACCCATATTTGCTACCACATTTCAGTTTTACTAACACAAACCCATATTTACTATCACAATTCAGTTTTAGTAACACAACCCATATTTACTGCCACAACTCAATTTCAGTAACACGACCCATCTTTACTACCACAATTGAGTTTTACTAACACAACACATATTTACTGCCACAAATCAGTTTTAGTAACACAACCCATATTTACTACCACAATTCAGTTTTAGTAACACAACCCATATTTACTACCACAATTCAGTTTTAGTAACACAACCCATATTTACTACCACAATTCAGTTTTACTGACACAAACCCATATTTACTACCACAATTCAGTTTTACTAACACAACCCATATTTACTACCACAACTCAGTTTTTACTAACACAATCCCATATTTGCTACCACAATTCAGTTTTAGTAACACAACCCATATTTACTGCCACAACTCAGTTTTAATAACACAACCCATATTTACTATCACAACTCAGTTTTAGTAACACAACCCATATTTACTACCACAATTCAGTTTTAGTAACACAACCCATATTTACTACCACAATTCAGTTTTAGTAACACAAACCCATATTTACTACCACAACTCAGTTTTACTAACACAAACTCATATTTACTACCATAATTCAGTTTCAGTAACACAACCCATATTTACAACCACAATTCAGTTTTAGTAACACAAACGATATTTACTGCCACAATTCAGTTTTAGTAATACAACCCATATTTACTACCACAACTCAGTTTTTACTAACACAACCCATATTTACCACCACAATCCATATTTACTACCACAATTCAGTTTGAGTAACACAACCCATATTCACTACCACAATTCAGTTTTTCTCATACAATCCCATATTTCCTACCACATTTCAGTTTTACTAACACAAAGCCATATTTACTACCACAATTCAATTTCAGTAACACGACCCATATTTACTACCACAATTCAGTTTTAGTAACACAACCCATATCACTACCACAATTCAGTTTTTCTCATACAAACCCATATTTGCTACCACATTTCAGTTTTACTAACACAAACCCATATTTACTATCACAATTCAGTTTTAGTAACACAACCCATATTTACTATCACAATTCAGTTTTAGTAACACAACCCATATTTACTACCACAATTCAGTTTTAGTAACACAACCCATATTTACTACCACAATTCATTTTCAGTAACACAACCCATATTTACTACCACAATTCAGTTTGAGTAACACAACCCATATTTACTGCCGCAACTCAGTTTTAGTAACACAACCCATACTACCCACAATTCAGTTTCAGTAACACGACCCATATGTACTACCACAACTCAGTTTTTACTAACACAACCCATATTTACCACCACAATTCAGTTTTTACTAACACAAACCCATATTTACTACCACAATTCAATTTCAGTAACACGACCCATATTTACTACCACAATTCAGTTTTAGTAACACAACCCATATCACTACCACAATTTAGTTTTTCATACAAACCCATATTTGCTACCACATTTCAGTTTTACTAACACAAACCCATATTTACTATCACAATTCAGTTTTAGTAACACAACCCATATTTACTGCCACAACTCAATTTCAGTAACACGACCCATCTTTACTACCACAATTGAGTTTTACTAACACAACACATATTTACTGCCACAAATCAGTTTTAGTAACACAACCCATATTTACTACCACAATTCAGTTTTAGTAACACAACCCATATTTACTACCACAATTCAGTTTTAGTAACACAACCCATTTTTACTACCACAATTCAGTTTCAGTAACACAACCCATATTTACTGCCACAATTCAGTTTTACTTACACAAACCCATATTTACTACCATTATTCAATTTTACTCACACAACCCATATTTACTACCACAACTCAGTTTTTACTAACACAATCCCATATTTGCTACCACAATTCAGTTTTAGTAACACAACCCATATTTACTGCCACAACTCAGTTTTAGTAACACAACCCATATTTACTACCACAACTCAGTTTTAGTAACACAACCCATATTTACTACCACAATTCAGTTTTAGTAACACAAACGATATTTACTAGCACACTCATTTTTTAGTAATACAACCCATATTTACTACCACAACTCAGTTTTTACTAACACAACCCATATTTACCACCACAATCCATATTTACTACCACAATTCAGTTTGAGTAACACAACCCATATTCACTACCACAATTCAGTTTTTCTCATACAATCCCATATTTCCTACCACATTTCAGTTTTACTAACACAAACCCATATTTACTACCACAATTCAATTTCAGTAACACGACCCATATTTACTACCACAATTCAGTTTTAGTAACACAACCCATATCACTACCACAATTCAGTTTTTCTCATACAAACCCATATTTGCTACCACATTTCAGTTTTACTAACACAAACCCATATTTACTATCACAATTCAGTTTTAGTAACACAACCCATATTTACTATCACAATTCAATTTTACACAACCCATATTTACTACCACAATTCAGTTTAGTAACACAACCCATATTTACTACCACAATTCAGTTTTAACACAACCCATATTTACTACCACAATTCAGTTTGAGTAACACAACCCATATTTACTGCCGCAACTCAGTTTTAGTAACACAACCCATATTTACTACCACAATTCAGTTTCAGTAACACGACCCATATTTACTATCACAACTCAGTTTTTACTAACACAACCCATATTTACCACCACAATTCAGTTTTTACTAACACAACCCATATTTACCACCACAATTCAGTTTTTAGTAACACAACCCATATTTACTAACACAATTCAGTTTTTAACACAACCATATTTACTACCACAATTCAGTTTTCAGTAACACAACCCATATTTACTACCACAATTCAGTTTAAGTTACACACACCCATATTTACTGCCACAATTCAGTTTTCCTGACAACAAACCATATTTACTACCACAATTCAGTTTTACTAACACAACCCATATTTACTACCACAACTCAGTTTTTACTAACACAATCCCATATTTGCTACCACAATTCAGTTTAGTAACACAACCCATATTTACTACTGCCACCATCAGTTTTAGTAACACACAACCCATATTTACTACCACAACTCAGTTTTAGTAACACAACCCATATTTATTATCGCAATTCAGTTTTAGTAACACAACCCATATTTACTACCACAATTCAGTTTTAGTAACACAAACCCATATTTACTACCTTAACTCAGTTTTACTAACACAAACTCATATTTACTACCACAATTCAGTTTCAGTAACACAACCCATATTTACAATTACAATTCAGTTTTAGTAACACAAACGATATTTACTGCCACAATTCAGTTTTAGTAATAGAACCCATATTTACTACCACAACTTAGTTTTTACTAACACAACCCATATTTACTACCACAATCCATATTTCTACCACAATTCATTTTAGTAACACAACCCATATTCACTACCACAATTCAGTTTTTCTCATACAAACCCATATTTGCTACCACATTTCAGTTTTACTAACACAAACCCATATTTACTATCACAATTCAGTTTTAGTAACACAACCCATATTTACTATCACAATTCAGTTTTAGTAACACAACCCATATTTACTACCACAATTCAGTTTCAGTAAACACAACCCATATTTACTACCAAATTCAGTTTAAGTAACACAACCCATATTTACTGCCACAATTCAGTTTTACTGACACAAACCCATATTTACTACCACAATTCAGTTTTACTACCACAACTCAGTTTTTACTAACACAATCCCATATTTGCTACCACAATTCAGTTTAGTAACACAACCCATATCACTACCACAATTCAGTTTTTCTCATACAAACCCATATTTGCTACCACATTTCAGTTTTACTAACACAAACCCATATTTACTATCACAATTCAGTTTTAGTAACACAACCCATATTTACTATCACAATTCAGTGTTTAGTAACACGACCCATATTTTACTACCACAATTCAGTTTTACTAACACACAACCCATATTTACTACCACAACTCAGTTTTTACTAACACAATCCCATATTTGCTACGACAATTCAGTTTTACTAACACAAACCCATATTTACTACCACAACTCAGTTTTACTAACACAAACCCATATTTACTACCACAATTCAGTTTTAGTAACACAACCCATATTTAATACCCCGATTCAGTTTTACTAACACAACCCATATTTACTACCACAATTCAGTTTTACTATCACAAACCCATATTTACTACCACAATTCAGTTTTACTATCACAAACCCATATTTACTACCACAATTCAGTTTTAGTAACACAACCCATATCACTACCACAATTTAGTTTTTCTCATACAAACCCATATTTGCTACCACATTTCAGTTTTACTAACACAAACCCTATTTACTATCACAATTCAGTTTTAGTACACAACCCATATTTACTTACGCCACAAACTCAATTTCAGTAACACGACCCATCTTTACTACCACAATTCAGTTTTACTAACACACACACATATTTACTGCCACAAATCAGTTTTAGTAACACAACCCATATTTACTACCACAATTCAGTTTTAGTAACACAACCCATATTTACTACCACAATTCAGTTTTAGTAACACAACCCATATTACTACCACAATTCAGTTTCAGTAACACAACCCATATTACTACCACAATTCAGTTTGAGTAACACAACCATATTTACTGCCGCAACTCAGTTTTAGTAACACAACCCATATTTACTACCACAATTCAGTTTCAGTAACACGACCCATATTTACTACCACAACTCAGTTTTTACTAACACAACCCATATTTACCACCACAATTCAGTTTTTACTAACACAACCCATATTTACCACCACAATTCAGTTTTAGTAACACAACCCATATTTACTACCACAATTCAGTTTTAGTAACACAAACCATATTTACTACCACAATTCAGTTTCAGTAACACAACCCATATTTACTACCACAATTCAGTTTTAGTAACACAACCCATATCACTACCACAATTTAGTTTTTCTCATACAAACCCATATTTGCTACCACATTTCAGTTTTACTAACACAAACCCATATTTACTATCACAATTCAGTTTTAGTAACACAACCCATATTTACTGCCACAACTCAATTTCAGTAACACGACCCATCTTTACTACCACAATTGAGTTTTACTAACACAACACATATTTACTGCCACAAATCAGTTTTAGTAACACAACCCATATTTACTACCACAATTCAGTTTTAGTAACACAACCCATATTTACTACCACAATTCAGTTTTAGTAACACAACCCATTTTTACTACCACAATTCAGTTTCAGTAACACAACCCATATTTACTGCCACAATTCAGTTTTACTTACACAAACCCATATTTACTACCATTATTCAATTTTACTCACACAACCCATATTTACTACCACAACTCAGTTTTTACTAACACAATCCCATATTTGCTACCACAATTCAGTTTTAGTAACACAACCCATATTTACTGCCACAACTCAGTTTTAGTAACACAACCCTATTTACTACCACACTCAGTTTTAGTAACACAACCCATATTTACTACCACAATTCAGTTTTAGTAACACAACCCATATTTACTACCACAATTCAGTTTTAGTAACACAAACACATATTTACTACCACAACTCAGTTTTACTAACACAAACTCATATTTACTACCACAATTCAGTTTCAGTAACACAACCCATATTTACTACCACAATTCAGTTTTAGTAACACAAACGATATTTACTGCCACAATTCAGTTTTAGTAATACAACCCATATTTACTACCACAACTCAGTTTTTACTAACACAACCCATATTTACCACCACAATCCATATTTACTACCACAATTCAGTTTGAGTAACACAACCCATATTCACTACCACACAATTCAGTTTTTTTCTCATACAATCCCATATTTCCTACCCATTTCAGTTTTACTAACACAAACCCTATTTACTACCACAATTCAATTTCAGTAACACGACCCATATTTACTACCACAATTCAGTTTTAGTAACACAACCCATATCACTACCACAATTCAGTTTTTCTCAACAAACCCATATTGCTACCACATTTCAGTTTTACTAACACAAACCCATATTTACTATCACAATTCAGTTTTAGTAACACAACCCATATTTACTATCACAATTCAGTTTTAGTAACACAACCCATATTTACTACCACAATTCAGTTTTAGTAACACAACCCATATTTACTACCACAATTCAGTTTCAGTAAACACAACCCATTTTACTACTACCACAATTCAGTTTGAGTAACACAACCCATATTTACTGCCGCAACTCAGTTTTAGTAACACAACCCATATTTACTACCACAATTCAGTTTCAGTAACACGACCCATATTTACTATCACAACTCAGTTTTTACTAACACAACCCATATTTACCACCACAATTCAGTTTTTACTAACACAACCCATATTTACCACCACAATTCAGTTTTAGTAACACAACCCATATTTACTAACACAATTCAGTTTTAGTAACACAAACCATATTTACTACCACAATTCAGTTTCAGTAACACAACCCATATTATACTACCCACAATTCAGTTTAAGTTACACAACCCATATTTACTGCCACAATTCAGTTTTACTGACACAAACCCATATTTACTACCACACATCGTTTTACTAACACAACCCATATTTACTACCACAACTCAGTTTTTACTAACACAATCCCATATTTGCTACCACAATTCAGTTTTAGTAACACAACCCATATTTACTGCCACAACTCAGTTTTAGTAACACAACCCTATTTACTACCACAACTCAGTTTTTAGTAACACAACCCATATTTATTATCGCAATTCAGTTTTAGTAACACAACCCATATTTACTACCACAATTCAGTTTTAGTAACACAAACCCATATTTACTACCTTAACTCAGTTTTACTAACACAAACTCATATTTACTACCACAATTCAGTTTCAGTAACACAACCCATATTTACAATTACAATTCAGTTTTAGTAACACAAACGATATTACTGCCACAATCAGTTTTTAGTAGAACCCATATTTACTACTACACAACTTAGTTTTACTAACACAACCCATATTTACTACTACCACAATCCATATTTACTACCACAATTCAGTTTTAGTAACACAACCCATATTCACTACCACAATTCAGTTTTTCTCATACAAACCCATATTTGCTACCACATTTCAGTTTTACTAACACAAACCCATATTTACTATCACAATTCAGTTTTAGTAACACAACCCATATTTACTATCACAATTCAGTTTTAGTAACACAACCCATATTTACTACCACAATTCAGTTTCAGTAACACAACCCATATTTACTACCACAATTCAGTTTAAGTAACACAACCCATATTTACTGCCACAATTCAGTTTTACTGACACAAACCCATATTTACTACCACAATTCAGTTTTACTACCACAACTCAGTTTTTACTAACACAATCCCATATTTGCTACCACAATTCAGTTTTAGTAACACAACCCATATCACACTACCACAATTCAGTTTTTTCTCATACACAACCCATATTTGCTACCACATTTCAGTTTTACTAACACAAACCCATATTTACTATCACAATTCAGTTTTAGTAACACAACCATATTTACTATCACAATTCAGTTTTAGTAACACGACCCTATTTACTACCACAATTCAGTTTTACTAACACAACCCCTATTTTACTTACTACCAACACACAGTGTTTACTAACACAATCCCATATTTGCTACCGACAATTCAGTTTTACTAACACAAACCCTATTACTACCACAACTCAGTTTTACTAACACAAACCCATATTTACTACCACAATTCAGTTTTAGTAACACAACCCATATTAAATACCCCGATTCAGTTTTACTAACACAACCCATATTTACTACCACCAATTCAGTTTTACTATCACAAACCCATATTTACTACCACAATTCAGTTTTACTATCACAAACCCATATTTACTACCACAATTCAGTTTTAGTAACACAACCCATATCACTACCACAATTCAGTTTTTCTCATACAAACCCATATTTTGCTACCACATTTCAGTTTTACTAACACAAACCCATATTTACTATCACAATTCAGTTTTAGTAACACAACCCATATTTCTGCACTGCACAACTCAATTTCAGTAACACGACCATCTTTACTACCACATTCAGTTTTACTAACACAACACATATTTACTGCCACAAATCAGTTTTAGTAACACAACCCATATTTACTACCACAATTCAGTTTTAGTAACACAACCCATATTTACTACCACAATTCAGTTTTAGTCACAACCCATATTTACTACCACAATTCAGTTTCAGTAACACAACCCATATTTACTACCACAATTCAGTTTGAGTAACACAACCCATATTTACTGCCGCAACTCAGTTTAGTAACCACCCATATTTACTACCACAATTCAGTTTCAGTAACACGACCCATTTACTACCACAACTCAGTTTTTACTAACACAACCCTATTTACCACCACAATTCAGTTTTTACTACACAACCCATATTTACCACCCAATTCAGTTTTAGTAACACAACCCATATTTACTACCACAATTCAGTTTTAGTAACACAAACCTATTTTACTACCACAATTTCAGTTTCATAACACAACCCATATTTACTACCACATTCAGTTCAGTAACACGACCCATATTTACTATCACAACTCGTTTTTACTAACACAACCCATATTTACCACCACAATTCAGTTTTTACTAACACAACCCATATTTACCACCACAATTCAGTTTTAGTAACACAACCCATATTTACTAACACAATTCAGTTTTAGTAACACAAACCATATTTACTACCACAATTCAGTTTCAGTAACACAACCCATATTTACTACCACAATTCAGTTAAGTTACACAACCCATATTTACTGCCACAATTCAGTTTACTGACACAAACCCATATTTACTACCACAATTCAGTTTACTAACACAACCCATATTTACTACCACAACTCAGTTTTTACTAACACAATCCCATATTGCTACCACATTCAGTTTTAGTAACACAACCATATTTACTGCCACAACTCAGTTTTAGTAACACAACCCATATTACTACCACAACTCAGTTTTAGTAACACAACCCATAGTTATTATCGCAATTCAGTTTTAGTAACACAACCCATATTTACTACCACAATTCAGTTTTGTAACACAAACCCATATTACTACCTTAACTCAGTTTACTAACACAAACTCATATTTACTACCACAATTCAGTTTCAGTAACACAACCCATATTTACAATTACAATTCAGTTTTAGTAACACAAACGATATTTACTGCCACAATTCAGTTTTAGTAATAGAACCCATATTTACTACCACAACTTAGTTTTTACTAACACAACCCATATTTACTACCACAATCCATATTTACTACCACAATTCAGTTTTAGTAACACAACCCATATTCACTACCACAATTCAGTTTTTCTCATACAAACCCATATTTGCTACCACATTTCAGTTTTACTAACACAAACCCATATTTACTATCACAATTCAGTTTTAGTAACACAACCCATATTTACTATCACAATTCAGTTTTAGTAACACAACCCATATTTACTACTACAATTCAGTTTCAGTAACACAACCCATATTTACTACCACAATTCAGTTTAAGTAACACAACCCATATTTACTGCCACAATTCAGTTTTACTGACACAAACCCATATTTACTACCACAATTCAGTTTTACTACCACAACTCAGTTTTTACTAACACAATCCCATATTTGCTACCACAATTCAGTTTTAGTAACACAACCCATATCACTACCACAATTCAGTTTTTCTCATACAAACCCATATTTGCTACCACATTTCAGTTTTACTAACACAAACCCATATTTACTATCACAATTCAGTTTTAGTAACACAACCCATATTTACTATCACAATTCAGTTTTAGTAACACGACCCATATTTACTACCACAATTCAGTTTTACTAACACAACCCATATTTACTACCACAACTCAGTTTTTACTAACACAATCCCATATTTGCTACGACAATTCAGTTTTACTAACACAAACCCATATTTACTACCACAACTCAGTTTTACTAACACAAACCCATATTTACTACCACAATTCAGTTTTAGTAACACAACCCATATTTAATACCCCGATTCAGTTTTACTAACACAACCCATATTTACTACCACAATTCAGTTTTACTATCACAAACCCATATTTACTACCACAATTCAGTTTTACTATCACAAACCCATATTTACTACCACAATTCAGTTTTAGTAACACAACCCATATCACTACCACAATTTAGTTTTTCTCATACAAACCCATATTTGCTACCACATTTCAGTTTTACTAACACAAACCCATATTTACTATCACAATTCAGTTTTAGTAACACAACCCATATTTACTGCCACAACTCAATTTCAGTAACACGACCCATCTTTACTACCACAATTCAGTTTTACTAACACAACACATATTTACTGCCACAAATCAGTTTTAGTAACACAACCCATATTTACTACCACAATTCAGTTTTAGTAAACACAACCCATATTTACTACCACAATTCAGTTTTTAGTAACACAACCCATATTTACTACCACAATTCAGTTTCAGTAACACAACCCATATTTACTACCACAATTCAGTTTGAGTAACACAACCCATATTTACTGCCGCAACTCAGTTTTAGTAACACAACCCATATTTACTACCACAATTCAGTTTCAGTAACACGACCCATATTTACTACCACAACTCAGTTTTTACTAACACAACCCATATTTACCACCACAATTCAGTTTTTACTAACAACCCATATTTACCACCACAATTCAGTTTAGTAACACAACCCATATTTACTACCACCAATTCAGTTTTAGTAACACAAACCATATTACTACCACAATTCAGTTTCAGTAACACAACCCATATTTACTGACACAATTCAGTTTTACTGACACAAACCCATATTTTACTACCACAATTTCAGTTTTATGACACAAACCCATATTTACTACCACAATTCAGTTTTACTAACACAACCCCATATTTACTACCACAACTCAGTTTTTACTACACAATCCATATTTGCTACCACAATTCAGTTTTAGTTAACAAACCCATATTTACTGCCACAACTCAGTTTTAGTAACACAACCCATATTTACTACCACAACTCAGTTTTAGTAACACAACCCATATTTACTACTACAATTCAGTTTTAGTAACACAACCCATATTTACTACCACAATTCAGTTTTAGTAACACAAACCCATATTTACTACCTTAAATCAGTTTTACTAACACAAACTCATATTTACTACCACAATTCAGTTTCAGTAACACAACCCATCTTTACTACCACAATTGAGTTTTACTAACACAACACATATTTACTGCCACAAATCAGTTTTAGTAACACAACCCATATTTACTACCACAATTCAGTTTTAGTAACACAACCCATATTTACTACCACAATTCAGTTTTAGTAACACAACCCATTTTTACTACCACAATTCAGTTTCAGTAACACAACCCATATTTACTGCCACAATTCAGTTTTACTGACACAAACCCATATTTACTACCACAATTCAGTTTTACTAACACAACCCATATTTACTACCACAACTCAGTTTTTACTAACACAATCCCATATTTGCTACCACAATTCAGTTTTAGTAACACAACCCATATTTACTGCCACAACTCAGTTTTAGTAACACAACCCATATTTACTACCACAACTCAGTTTTAGTAACACAACCCATATTTACTACCACAATTCAGTTTTAGTAACACAACCCATATTTACTACCACAATTCAGTTTTAGTAACACAAACCCATATTTACTACCACAACTCAGTTTTACTAACACAAACTCATATTTACTACCACAATTCAGTTTCAGTAACACAACCCATATTTACAACCACAATTCAGTTTTAGTAACACAAACGATATTTACTGCCACAATTCAGTTTTAGTAATACAACCCATATTTACTACCACAACTCAGTTTTTACTAACACAACCCATATTTACCACCACAATCCATATTTACTACCACAATTCAGTTTGAGTAACACAACCCATATTCACTACCACAATTCAGTTTTTCTCATACAATCCCATATTTCCTACCACATTTCAGTTTTACTAACACAAACCCATATTTACTACCACAATTCAATTTCAGTAACACGACCCATATTTACTACCACAATTCAGTTTTTCTTATACAAACCCATATTTGCTACCACATTTCAGTTTTACTAACACAAACCCATATTTACTATCACAATTCAGTTTTAGTAACACAACCCATATTTACTATCACAATTCAGTTTTAGTAACACAACCCATATTTACTACCACAATTCAGTTTCAGTAACACAACCCATATTTACTACCACAATTCAGTTTGAGTAACACAACCCATATTTACTGCCGCAACTCAGTTTTAGTAACACAACCCATATTTACTACCACAATTCAGTTTCAGTAACACGACCCATATTTACTACCACAACTCAGTTTTTACTAACACAACCCATATTTACCACCACAATTCAGTTTTTACTAACACAACCCATATTTACCACCACAATTCAGTTTTAGTAACACAACCCATATTTACTAACACAATTCAGTTTTAGTAACAGAAACCATATTTACTACCACAATTCAGTTTCAGTAACACAACCCATATTTACTACCACAATTCAGTTTAAGTTACACAACCCATATTTACTGCCACAATTCAGTTTTACTGACACAAACCCATATTTACTACCACAATTCAGTTTTACTAACACAACCCATATTTACTACCACAACTCAGTTTTTACTAACACAATCCCATATTTGCTACCACAATTCAGTTTTAGTAACACAACCCATATTTACTGCCACAACTCAGTTTTAGTAACACAACCCATATTTACTACCACAACTCAGTTTTAGTAACACAACCCATATTTACTATCACAATTCAGTTTTAGTAACACAACCCATATTTACTACCACAATTCAGTTTTAGTAACACAAACCCATATTTACTACCTTAACTCAGTTTTACTAACACAAACTCATATTTACTACCACAATTCAGTTTCAGTAACACAACCCATATTTACAATTACAA
This sequence comes from Carcinoscorpius rotundicauda, assembly GCA_011833715.1. Classification (NCBI taxonomy): domain Eukaryota; kingdom Metazoa; phylum Arthropoda; class Merostomata; order Xiphosura; family Limulidae; genus Carcinoscorpius; species Carcinoscorpius rotundicauda. Next base: position 17,006 of record VWRL01001375.1, read on the forward strand.
TTCAGTTTTAGTAACACAAACGATATTTACTGCCACAATTCAGTTTTAGTAATAGAACCCATATTTACTACCACAACTCAGTTTTTACTAACACAACCCATATTTACTACCACAATCCATATTTACTACCACAATTCAGTTTTAGTAACACAACCCATATTCACTACCACAATTCAGTTTTTCTCATACAAACCCATATTTGCTACCACATTTCAGTTTTACTAACACAAACCCATATTTACTATCACAATTCAGTTTTAGTAACACAACCCATATTTACTATCACAATTCAGTTTTAGTAACACAACCCATATTTACTATTACAATTCAGTTTTAGTAACACAACCCATATTTACTACCACAATTCAGTTTTAGTAACACAACCCATATTTACTACCACAATTCAGTTTCAGTAACACAACCCATATTTACTACCACAATTCAGTTTGAGTAACACAACCCATATTTACTGCCGCAACTCAGTTTTAGTAACACGACCCATATTTACTACCACAATTCAGTTTCAGTAACACGACCCATATTTACTACCACAATTCAGTTTTAGTAACACAACCCATATCACTACCACAATTCAGTTTTTCTCATACAAACCCATATTTGCTACCACGTTTCAGTTTTACTAACACAAACCCATATTTACTATCACAATTCAGTTTTAGTAACACAACCCATATTTACTATCACAATTCAGTTTTAGTAACACGACCCATATTTACTACCACAATTCAGTTTTACTAACACAACCCATATTTACTACCACAACTCAGTTTTTACTAACACAATCCCATATTTGCTACGACAATTCAGTTTTACTAACACAAACCCATATTTACTACCACAACTCAGTTTTACTAACACAAACCCATATTTACTACCACAATTCAGTTTTAGTAACACAACCCATATTTACTACCACAATTCAATTTCAGTAACACGACCCATATTTACTACCACAATTCAGTTTTAGTAACACAACCCATATCACTACCACAATTTAGTTTTTCTCATACAAACCCATATTTGCTACCACATTTCAGTTTTACTAACACAAACCCATATTTACTATCACAATTCAGTTTTAGTAACACAACCCATATTTACTGCCACAACTCAATTTCAGTAACACGACCCATCTTTACTACCACAATTCAGTTTTACTAACACAACACATATTTACTGCCACAAATCAGTTTTAGTAACACAACCCATATTTACTACCACAATTCAGTTTTAGTAACACAACCCATATTTACTACCACAATTCAGTTTTAGTAACACAACCCATATTTACTACCACAATTCAGTTTCAGTAACACAACCCATATTTACTACCACAATTCAGTTTGAGTAACACAACCCATATTTACTGCCGCAACTCAGTTTTAGTAACACAACCCATATTTACTACCACAATTCAGTTTCAGTAACACGACCCATATTTACTACCACAACTCAGTTTTTACTAACACAAACCATATTTACCACCACAATTCAGTTTTTACTAACACAACCCATATTTACCACCACAATTCAGTTTTAGTAACACAACCCATATTTACTACCACAATTCAGTTTTAGTAACACAAACCATATTTACTACCACAATTCAGTTTCAGTAACACAACCCATATTTACTACCACAATTCAGTTTAAGTAACACAACCCATATTTACTGCCACAATTCAGTTTTACTGACACAAACCCATATTTACTACCACAATTCAGTTTTACTGACACAAACCCATATTTACTACCACAATTCAGTTTTACTAACACAACCCATATTTACTACCACAACTCAGTTTTTACTAACACAATCCCATATTTGCTACCACAATTCAGTTTTAGTAACACAACCCATATTTACTGCCACAACTCAGTTTTAGTAACACAACCCATATTTACTACCACAACTCAGTTTTAGTAACACAACCCATATTTACTACCACAATTCAGTTTTAGTAACACAAACCCATATTTACTACCTTAACTCAGTTTTACTAACACAAACTCATATTTACTACCACAATTCAGTTTCAGTAACACAACCCATATTTACAACCACAATTCAGTTTTAGTAACACAAACTATATTTACTGCCACAATTCAGTTTTAGTAATACAACCCATATTTACTACCACAACTCAGTTTTTACTAACACAACCCATATTTACTACCACAATTCAGTTTTAGTAACACAACCCATATTCACTACCACAATTCAGTTTTTCTCATACAAACCCATATTTGCTACCACATTTCAGTTTTACTAACACAAACCCATATTTACTACCACAATTCAATTTCAGTAACACGACCCATATTTACTACCACAATTCAGTTTTAGTAACACAACCCATATTCCTACCACAATTCAGTTTTTCTCATACAAACCCATATTTACTATCACAATTCAGTTTCAGTAACACAACCCATATTTACTACCACAATTCAGTTTCAGTAACACAACCCATATTTACTACCACAATTCAGTTTAAGTTACACAACCCATATTTACTGCCACAATTCAGTTTTACTAACACAACCCATATTTACAACCACAATTCAGTTTTAGTAACACAACCCATATTTACTACCACAATTCAGTTTTAGTAACACAACCCATATTTACTACCACAATTCAGTTTTACTAACACAACCCATATTTACTACCACAACTCAGTTTTTACTAACACAATCCCATATTTGCTACCACAATTCAGTTTTACTAACACAAACCCATATTTACTACCAGAACTCAGTTTTACTAACACAACCCATATTTAGTACGACAATTCAGTTTTACTATCACAACCCATATTTACTACGACAATTCAGTTTTACTAACACAACCCATATTCATTACCATGACTCAAATCTCTGTTAATACAACCCCTGTTTACTTCCACAAGTGAAAACGTCAGTAACACAACCCACATTTACTATAACAAAATTAATACTAAAACAACCTCTATTTATTACAACAACTCAAAACTTTACTAACACAACCAATAATTATTACCACAACCTAAGTCATCACTATTTGAACCCAGTTTTTCACTACAGCTACCCGAGTTTTTATTACTACTATCGAAGTCTTAATTCATTGACCTCATTGGTTTGTCATAACCAACACCTTGTGGGTGGACTTCAAGTGACTAGTTCGTTTTGCGATAAAAAATATTTTTCTTGTCACAACCTCCTTTGAATTTCAAAAGTGAAATGTAATTTTGACATGCTGTTTCATCAGTGCTGTACAGTGGTGTCATATTTGGTCAGGGCGTTTGTTGACTCATCCTTTTTGTTACCACAATGACATCTGCCAGGCACGTTCTTCTAAACTTGACTATCGCATAGCACTAAAAATATCATTAACCTTATTGAATGAATAAGTTTTTTTCATATATATGAAACGAACGAATTTTGTCACGAACAAAAAACAATTGACAAACTGCCTCTGGGTTAAGAGGTTTCGTTTTATTATAAGACATGATTAATAGACCAACAACTCGGTTTCAAGTGGAGCAAAAAATATTCGGTAAGGCGTTAACACTTTACCAATAATTCGGTTCAGAGGAAGCAATTTATAACGTAAGACAACATCTAACCAAAATTTTAAAATCACAAATTTCACATTTTCCCACAAGGCAACGCTGGTGTAGCCTAGAAATCAGTTGTTGTTGTTGTTTTGAATTAAGTACAAAGCTACACAATGGGCTATCTGTGCTCTGCCCACCACGGGTATCGAAACCCGGATTTTAGCGTGTAAGTCCGCAGACATACCGCTGAGCCACTGGGGGCGCCTAGAAATCAATGTTATTTTCTCATCAAAGGTTTGTTTTGATTTCACGCAAAGCTACTCGAGGGCTATCTGCGCTACCAGTCCATAATTTAGCAGTGTAAGACTAGAGGGAAGGCGGCTAGTCATTACCACCCACCGCCAACTCTTGGGCTACTCTTTTACCGACGAATAGTGAGATTTACCTTCACATTATGACAACACCCCAGGCTGAGAGGGCGAACATGTTTGGTGTGACCGGGATTCGAACCTGCGATCTACGGATTACGAGTCATGCCGAGTCGTTTTTATCAAAGAAAGATTTAGATTCAGAGAACAGTAACTTAATTAGAATATTTCTTTATCACGTAATGGACTCTCTGTTCAACAGTAACATTGGTTAGGGGGTGCAAGGAATTAGCCATCCTATTACGTCATACTTCACAGTTATTATCTTGATTTATTTAGCGTATGCAATGCACGCGATGGTAGGTGTTTAAACTGAAGCGCCTACTAGGGTCAGTTGTTGAATGTTTCTTGAGTAAACTGGCCAAAACTAACCTGTTTCGTGACTATATGTGTAGTACGTTCCTGTCGTCTTTCTATATGTGTAGTACGTTCCTGTCGTCTTTCTATATGTGTAGTACGTTCCTGTCGTCTTTCAATATGTGTAGTACGTTCCTGTCGTCTTTCTATATGTGTAGTACGTTCCTGTCGTCTCTCTATGTGTAGTACGTTCCTGTCGTCTTTCTATATGTGTAGTACGTTCCTGTCGTCTTTCAATATGTGTAGTACGTTCCTGTCGTCTTTCAATATGTGTAGTACGTTCCTCTCGTCTTTCTATATGTGTAGTACGTTCTTCTCGTCTTTCTATATATGTAGTACGTTGCTGTCGTCTTTCTATATGTGTAGTACGTTCTTCTCGTCTTTCTATATATGTAGTACGTTGCTGTCGTCTTTCTATTTGTTAATGAACGTTTTTCCTTACGTATCTATTTAGTATGGTCTAGAACTGCCATGCTCAACAGAAAATACACAAAACATGCGTGGACGTTTACTCATGAAGCAAAACACGAATGGAATTTTTACTGACGAGTTTCATAATAAATGGACTTTTTACTGACGAGGTACATAATAAATGGACATTTTATTGACGAGGTACATAATCAATGGACTTTTTAGTGACGAGGTACATAATAAATGGACTTTTTACTGGCGAGATACATAACGAATGGACATTTTACTGATGAGATACATAGCGAATGGACTGACTACTGACGATGTACACAGTAAATGATGGATTGTTTGCCTGTGAAGAACGTAACGGTCTATTTCTGAAGGATAATATAACGTGTTTATTTAGGAGATCCTACAGTACCAGTGTTAATGTTTCTGGTTTAACACTAGAAATGCCGAGTGGTCCCCACCGGTTTCTCACACACATTTTTAGACCGAGTAATGTATTTAATTAGTTGTGGGTCGATGGCCTAGTTGCAGGCTACATAACGAGTGAGGGTCTGCACTGTGAACTGAAAACCGCACGACTCCGCCAGTCCCTATGTTCTTGACAAAGAAAATGCGTTATTTCACCCAGTTGTTCTGGTCAGTTCTTCATATTGGATGTTTTAACGCAGACAAACACAAGACCTCTCAATAGAATCGAGCTGGTACCATTGTCGAACGATATCAAAACAGTAATTTCAGGATTTTATAAAAGTTCACTTAACACCACTGTTGCACAACCTTTTCAGTGTCGAAGTTGACCACCAGATGGAGTAAAAATTTGTTCGGACATATTTAATGTCACTTGATGAATACCGAGGTGACTTACTTCAGACATCTTCCCACTTACTGCCTCATTGCTTTTCATATTTCAAATCAAGCCACACCCCTGTAATTAAAGACCACGTGAGAATCAGGAAAAACGGGAAGAGCACACGGAAATTGAAGCAAAGTGGAGGAAACGTGTTTAAAGTACTACTGGTCTTCTGACGTCATGAAGAATCAGTCATTGAACTATATCTCTCGGGAGTCTTTTACGAAAGTACTGAGAAAAGGGACATTCGTAAGAGTGCACCATTCTTATAACTGGTACAGCAAGAGAGAGGGACATTTATAAGAGTGCACCATTTTTATAACTGGTATAACAAGAAGAGAGAGGGACATTCATAAGAGTGCACCATTCTTATAACTGGTATAGCAAGAGAGAGGGACATTCATAAGAGTGCACCATTCTTATAACTGGTACAGCAAGAGAGAGGTACATTCACATGAGTGCACTATTCTTATAACTTGTATATCAAGAAGAGAGAGGGACAATCATAAGAGTGCCCCATTCTTATAACTGGTACAGTAAGAGCGAGGGACATTCACACGAGTGCACTATTCTTATAACTGGTATAGCAAGAAGAGAGAGGGACATTCATAAAAGTGTACCATTCTTATAATTGGTACAGCAAGAGGGAGAGGGACATTCACATGTGTGCACTATTATTATAACTGGTATAACAAGAAGAGAGAGGGATATTCATAAGACTGCACCATTCTTATAACTTATAGCAAGAAGAGAGAGGGACATTCATAAGAGTGCCCCATTCTTATAACTGGTACAGCAAGAGAGAGGGACATTCATAAGAGTGCACTATTCTTATAACTGGAATAGGAAGAGAGAGGGACATTCATAAGAGTGCACCATTCTTATAACTGGTACAGCAAGAAAGAGGGACATTCACATGAGTGCACTATTCTTATAACTGGAATAGCGAGAGAGAGGGACATTCATAAGAGTGCACCATTTTTGTAACTGGGCTATATAAAGAGTGAAAAGAGACATTCATAACATTTTACTATCGTTGCAACACTTGTATATCAAAAAGCGGAACAGAAAACCGTGATACTGTACCATTGTTATCACACGGGTATCTCACGCAGACAAGAGAAAAACCACAAGGCTGTATCACAGTTACCACAGGGAACGTAACCAGAACAAACCACTGTCACATTTTTGCCATGTTATCTAGTCATTTATATAGTTCATTTGGACCATGTACAGAGCTACAAATACGAGGGTGTTAATGAACATTCTTGGGGAAGTGTGGGGGTGGCACAGAGTTGCGTCATCGTTTACAAAATTCTCTGTACTTATACATCCATAAAGAAAACTTCGGTCATCTCATATGTGATTGTGTTGTGTTCTGCAAAAGCGCGTGGTAAACTGTTCAAATTACTTCGTAGCAAGTGACACCTGTATTTGTGGAAGACAAACTTTGAGATTGATGCACTTCAACAAGCAGTATAACAGAAATATCAAGAGTTTGTGTTTTTATCGGTGACGTTTTATATCTCGGATGATTTCTGTCTCAGCAGGTTTCAGGTTCAGTTTTCACGAGACTTTTTATCAGTGAAAATATTTGTCTGTTGCACGCACAAGTAGTTGTGCCATTAAAAAAAGCGAATGTGTAAAAGTAAAAAAAAACGATTATTTCATTTTACCTGGACGGTTTTTTTTTTGCTGTTTTTTCTTTCGTGTCCTGGAACGTCTATGGTCGATTTCACTGACGCCAATCGTGTCTGAATGCTTAGGCGACTTGCCAAAGACCTGACCTTGTCATAACTTTTCCAAGTAGGCCAAGGTTTCTTTGCTTCGAAACGTGCTTTCGATAAAGGTTTATAAGTTTATCTTTTAAAATAATCGTTAATGTAACAGTCTGCTTTTGTTCTTTTTGTAAATTCCTTTATCTGTTTGGAGGAAAAATATTCCTTTCCATACACAGAAAATACCCTGAACAATACTGCTTGTATTCTAAACACACAAGAAGTTAGGCAGAGAAATAGTTTTGTTAACTGTGGTTAGACACCACAGGGTGATTATAGCCGGACAAATGGCCTTGTGTGAAAAGCTGAAGGAAACGAATAACCAGTTCAAGTGATACCTAAACCAATTTTGCTTAACTTTAAAAACAATGCATTTAAATATTAGCGGTTTGTTAATTTATTAGAAAACTGTTTTTAATGCGTCATGTGTTTATTATTTTGCTTTCTTGATAAATGTAGATTTCACTTCGCTAATGTTTTTAATGTGTCATGTGTTTATTATTTTGCTTTCTTGATAAATGTAGATTTCACTTCGCTAATGTTTTCAACGCTAACAAACACCATTGTTTCAAAATATACACATATTTAGAGGTCGAATACGTATACAGTTTGCAGAATCACGTGATCAGAACTAAAGCGTGTGTCTTTTACTTATTATCTTCCAAAAGTGGCTGTGGTAAGTTAATTTTAAACTACACTACACTAGTAACGGATGTGACCATGTGGTTGAAACTTACATTTTATAACCATATTTTATATTGAATACTGACTGGCAGAGACAACGCAAATCTCTTACTGGTGAAACATAAAACACGAAGTGACGAAGTTTATCTAGAGACTATCTTCGGTGAAATGACAAAAGTTATAATAAAATATAAACGTAGTGAAATACAATAGATTGGCTTCATTGTATCTACTGTGTCAGTGAATCGTTGTATTATGTTGTTCACATATGGACGAGGTTACTGTTAGATCCGTTCACAGAAATAAACTTTTGACATTAACTTATCCATAAAACAAATATAATTAGACTTTGACAAAAAATGTTCGTGCCCTGTCTTGCCAGACGGACAAGGCACTCGACTTGTAATCTGAGGGTCGGGGGTTCCTGTCACACCAAAAGTGCTCGTCCTTTCAGACGTGGAGTAATTACGATCTTACGGTCAATCCCACTATTTTGTTGGTAAAAAGAGTTGGCGGTGGGTGGTGATGACTAGCTGCCTTCCCTCTCGTCTTGAACTGCTAAATTAGGGACGGCTAGCGCAGATAGCCTTCATGTAGCTTTGCACGAAATTCAAAACAAACCGATCAGAGAGGGGAAAACGGCATTAGTAATATAAACATTGAATATTTTTATCGACAGATGGCGCTTGCTCTGTCTGTCAAATGTGTGTATTTTTTCTAAGACAATGCTGTGTCCACCGAAGGAAATCTAACTCCTAATTTTGGCGTTGTAACTCTATATACTTTACCGCTGTCTTAGCGAGCGAGCTATCTGCCAAGAGCCAATAGAAACTTGGAAAAATATTTCGTAGAATTCGCTGTTACATTTTTTTTAATGAGAGAGTCGCCGGAAATGCACTCGTCCTTGACCGAGATAATAAATCGTAAACCAGCCACTAGAGGACATCACGAATCTGTTTTATATGTATATACATATAATCGTTTGCTCTTCTTCGTTTTAAAAGTGTTATAAGTTTCATAATTATCCTCGTTCGTCGGTAATAATAGAATTATACGAACTAAACAAGAGATATTCATAATCGCATCTGTTGCGAACTAGTATCAACAATATAAGGTGAATTTATAGATTTATAAACAGACTTTAAACAGCTGTTGATACCAATGTTCTTTGACAATCAAATAAGTTTTGTTATATTTAATTTTATGTCTTGAGAATTGGAGTTAATTATTGTAAAATTTTCTCACTTTTGCAAAGAACTAGCCCCCCAGTGGCTCAGCGGTATGTCTGGGGGACTTACACGCTAAAATCCGAGTTTCGATTCCCGTGGGCATAGCGCAGATAGCCCATTATGTAGCTTTGAGCTTAATTCAAAACAACAAAACAAAAACAAACAAGCAAAGAACCAGATGGTGCCATCTATTGAGTCTTTTGTAATATAAGTATTTAGGAAGTAACAAACAGCATTTTTAGTGCTCTTATAGAAGATAAATTTTCTGTGATAAGTTAGTGAATTTATATTCAATAGCTAAGTAATACATTTTATGATTTTACCTTGCTGTCTATGGATCGCATATATTCCTGAGAAAGGTTTCATTGTTTAAATAATTATTTATACCATAGTTGTAGTCAGAGGTAACTTTTGATTTTAGTGCATTGTCACATTATAATTTTACTCTAGTTAAAAAAAAGTGTAGAAATAATTCTTCTTCATATTAATGATAAAAAAAGTACGTCACGAATTATATTTTACAATATTTGGTATTATGGTATTATATACCGTTAACTAGATGGCGCCTCAAAGCTTAAATTTTGGTTTACAATTAAAATGTATGCGTATTAACACTTTTACCAAATTAAAGCAGAGAACAACGTTTTGAGATTCTTAAGTCATCCTCAGTTTTTGTTAAACTGAAAATGACCTTAGAAGATACATTTTTACTTCAAGTGGGTTTTTGTCCTTCTTGACGACGACAAACCCACTTGAAGTAATTTGTATTTGTATTTTTTGTTATAGCAAAGCCACATCGGGCTATCTGCTCATCCCACCGAGGGGAATCGAACCCCTGATTTTAGCGTTGAAAATCCGGAGATATACCACTTGAAATAAAAATGTATCTCAGAATGGTTGGTGTGGATATTAACACTTATGCCGATAAAGAGAGAAAAACGTTCTGCCTTCCTAGGTAATCTTCGTCTTTCTAAACCTGAAGATGACCTAGGAAGGTCGATACGTTGTTTTCTCTTTATCAATAAAAGTGTTAATACCCATACCAGTCGTTCTGAAATACATTCGAGTGGGTTTCTCGTCATCAAGTGTTACTTCACCATTACAGTCATTGTATTTGAATGTTTTCAGAATAACTTACGTTATTAAGCCCTGTTTATTCAGCTTGATTCTAGTTTAATAAACCTTAAAACATCCATCTGTCAAAATGTATTAATCAAAATATTCAATCACATAAAGTGACCGATTTATTTCAAATATTACTTGTTGATTGTGACTATGAATAATTTAATATTTAAGTATGTACAAGCTGAACGTTAGGAAAAGTTAATTTAATATATTTATTTAAGTTATACAAAACAGGACAAACATTTCTGTAACCAATAGCATGACAAAACATAGAAACAAGGCAGTTTTTGTTTTCTTATATTTTTACTAACGGCACAAGCAACCTGGAAAAGAAAATGTCACGGCTCTAAAATGAAACTTGGGTCACGACCCCAGAGTTATCATCCCCTGGTGGCATATAAAAATATTAATAGAATTTTCACCAGCGGTATGCACGAGATCAAAGTCATAAGAGATCGTAGAGACTGAAAAAAAAAGTTTCTGTGTGTTTGTTTATTTTCTTGAATTTTGCACAAACTTACCCAAGGACTATCTGTGCTAGCCGTCCCTAATTTAGCAGTGTAAGACTAGAGGGAAGGCAGCTAGTCATTATCACCGACCTCCAACTCTTGGGTTGTTGTTTTACCAACAAAATAGTGTGATTGAGAGTACATTATAACGCCCCCACGGTTGAAAGGGCGAGATGTTTGGTGTGATGGGGATTTGAACCTGCGACCCTCAGATTACGTGTCGAGCGCCCTCACCACCGTGGCCATATTTGGCCTAGGTTTCTGCAACTAGTACCGTGACAGAGCACTTAATCAGGAACGAACATGTCACGCCACGATTCAAAAGATAACAGCTATTTAACACAATTATATTTAAAACGAATATCTTTGTGAAGAATGCCGAAAGCGACATCTATCGTAAAATAAAGTATTATTGTCTGACCTTCTTTCTAAAAAAAAATAGAAAGCTCTATCAGATAATTTAACTCACACAACTCTAACCCTGACAATAACTCAAAGAATCCAGATCCATTGTGTAATAATCTATGTTATTGATTTTGACTCTGCGCAAAGTCAACGTAGGTCATGTTTAAAAGCATTCCTCTGATATATTTCCGAGATAAAAGTATCGTACGATAAAATGCACAGAAATGTCTCTAGGCCTTTTTTGAACTTATATTTATCAATCGCTAATTTCTGGGCTCTATAAACTGTTTCTCTCGGCTAGCTTCTTACAGACAAGTCGTGGTTTGTTATTTTATTATAAACGTACATTTTTGTAGCCTCCACTTTTTGGTGTGGTCAAAGAATAAACCGTCTCCTCAGGCGGTCACGAAGCTCTAACATTTCACTATGTTTTTTAAAACACAGAATCGTTGTGCTTGGTCTAATAATTCCTGCACGACGAACGAAGTTCTCTGGCGGTAGAGATAATTGGATGTGAATAAACACTCTACAGTACGGTAATATTTCTTATTTCAGAGTTTGAATATTTAAAGCAGGTTTGATCGTATGCATATGTAGAAGGCACATTGTGGTGAAATGTGCTCTGATACTTTCTCTTTGAACTAACGTGTTTTATTTGCAGAATTCGGCCTGGCATGACCAAGCGTGTTAAGGCGTGCGACAAGTAATCTGAGGGTCGCAGGCTCGCATCCCCGTCGCGCCAAACATGCTCGCCCTTTCAGTCGTGGGGGCGTTATAATGTTACGGTCAATCCCACTATTCGTTGGCAAAAGAGTAGCCCACGAGTTGGCGGTGGGTGGTGACGACTAGCTGCCTTCCCTCTAGTCTTACACTGCTAAATTAGGGACGGCTACGTAGATAGCCCTCGGGTATCTTTGTGCGAAATTCAAAAACAAACTTTTCAGAATTAAAGTGAGACACTTATTTTCTTCGTATTATTTAAACAAAATAAATAAAGGACATTTGGCAACAACTGTTATTTATAAAAAAATATTCATGAGCTTAATAGCTTTCGAATCTTGTGACTGTTATGATGTAAAAATTATCTACAATTTCTTAAAATCTATGATTCCCAGTGCCACAGCGATCAACTTCAATGTTGAAAATCGAATGCAGTCCTCAACCGTAGAGGGCCTACTGTAGATCGCGTGTTGTGAACCTATACGCTTGACAACATAATAAATATTAGATTATTGTTTTATATTCTAACATTGTATTAAATGTCTTTTGTTCAAACTTATTTTCTCATTTATTTGTCACTTTTATATTTATTTTATACGAAAATATGAACATTAAATTTTTTTTTCTGCAACATGAGATATAAATAATGAGTGAACAACAAGAATGACAATATGTGATTTGTTAAGTTTTTGTTTGTTTTTAAGACAGCGGATTAGACAACAATGACAACATCTGGCATATAACTGTAGAGTTTTTGTTTGTTTTTAGGATAATGTATCCGACAACAATGACAACACATTGCATATAATTGTAGAGTTTTTGTTTTTTGGTTAATGTATTAAACAACAATGACAACACATTGCATATAATTGTAGAGTTTTTGTTTGTTTTTAGGTTAATGTATCAGACAACAATGACAACACATTCCATATAATTGTAGAGTTTTTGTTTCTTTTTAGTTAATGTATCAGACAACAATGACAACACATTGCATATAATTGTAGAGTTTTTGTTTGTTTTTTGGTTAAATGTATCAGACAACAATGACAACACATTGCATATAATTGTAGAGTTTTTGTTTGTTTTTAGGTTAATGTATCAGACAACAATGACAACACATTGCATATAACTGTAGAGTTTTATTTGTTTTTTGGTTAATGTATCAGACAACAATGACAACACATTGCATATAATTGTAGAGTTTTTGTTTGTTTTTAGGTTAATGTATCAGACAACAATGACGACATATTGCATATAACTGTAGAGTTTTTGTCTGTTTTTAGGTTAATGTATCAGACAACAATGACAACATATTGCTTATAACTGTAGAGTTTTTATTTGTTTTTAGCTTAATGTATCAGACAACAATGACAACACATTGCATATAATTGTAGAGTTTTTGTTTTTTTTTGGTTAATGTATTAAACAAGAATGACAACACATTGCATATAACTGTAGAGTTTTTGTTTTTTTGGTTAATGTATTAACCAACAATGAAAACACATTGCATATAACTGTAGTGTTTTTATATAACTGAAGAGTTTTTATTTGTTTTTAGGTTAATGTATCAGACAACAATGACAACACATTGCATATAATTGTAGAGTTTTTGTTTGTTTTTTAGTTAATGTATCAGACAACAATGACAACACATTGCATATAATTGTAGAGTTTTTGTTTGTTTTTTGGTTAATGTATCAGACAACAATGACAACACATTGCATATAATTGTAGAGTTTTTGTTTGTTTTTAGGTTAATGTATCAGACAACAATGACAACACATTTCATATAATTGTAGAGTTTTTGTTTGTTTTTAGTTTAATGTATTAGACAACAATGACAACATATTGCATATAACTGATGAGTTTTTATTTGATTTAGGTTAATGTATTAGACAACAATGACAACACATTGCATATAACTGTAGTGTTTTTATATAACTGAAGAGTTTTTATTTGTTTTTAGGTTAATGTATTAGACAACAATGACAACATATTGCATATAACTGTAGAGTTTTTATATGTTTTTAGGTTAATGTATCAGACAACAATGACAACACATTGCATATAACTGAAGAGTTTTTATTTGTTTTTAGGATAATGTATCCGACAACAATGACATCACATTGCATATAATTGTAGAGTTTTTGTTTGTTTATAGGTTAATGTATCAGACAACAATGACAACACATTGCATATAACTGTATAGTTTTTGTTTGTTTTTAGGTTGATGTATCAGACAACAATGACAACATATTGCATATAATTATAGAGTTTTTCTTTGTTTTTAGGTTAATGTATCAGACAACAATGACAACATATTGCATATAACAGTAGAGTTTTTGTTTGCTTTTAGGTTAATGTATCAGACAACAATGACAACACATTTCATATAATTGTACAGTTTTTGTTTGTTTTTTAGTTAATGTATCAGACAACAATGACAACACATTGCATATAATTGTAGAGTTTTTGTTTGTTTATAGGTTAATGTATTAGACAACAGTGACAACATATTGCATATAACTGTAGAGTTTTTATTTGTTTTTTGGTTAATGTATCAGACAACAATGACAACACATTGCATATAATTGTAGAGATTTGTTTGTTTTTTGGTTAATGTATCACACAACAATGACAACACATTGCATATAATTGTAGAGTTTTTGTTTTTAGGTTAATGTATCAGACAACAATGACAACACATTGCATATAACTGTAGAGTGTTTATTTGTTTTTAGGTTAATGTATCAGACAACAATGACAACACATTGCATATAATTGTAGAGTTTTTGTTTGTTTTTTGGTTAATGTGTTAGACAACAATAACAACATATTGCATATAATTGTAGTTTTTGTTTGTTTCTTAGTTAATGTATCAGACAACAATGACAACACATTGTATATAATTGTAGAGTTTTTGTTTGTTTTCAGGTTAATGTATCAGACAACAATGACAACACATTGCATATAACTGTAGAGTTTTATTTGTTTTTTGGTTAATGTATCAGACAACAATAACAACATATTGCATATAACTGTAGAGTTTTTGTTTGTTTTTAGGTTAATGTGTCAGACAACAATGACAACACATTGCATGTAATTGTAGAGTTTTTGTTTGTTTTTAGGTTAATGTATCAGACAACAATGACAACACATTGCATATAATTGTAGAGTTTTTGTTTGTTTTTAGGTTAATGTATCAGACAACAATGACTACACATTGCATATAACTGTAGAGTTTTATTTGTTTTTTGGTTAATGTATCAGACAACAATAACAACACATTGCATATAATTGTAGAGTTTTTGTTTGTTTTTAGGTTAATGTATTAGACAACAATGACGACATATTGCATATAATTGTAAAGTTTTTGTCTGTTTTTAGGTTAATATATCAGACAACAATGACAACATTTTGAATATAACTGTAGAGTTTTTGTTTGTTTTTAGATTAATGTATCAGACAACAATGACAACATATTGCATATAACTGTAGGGTTTTTATTTGTTTTTAAGTTAATTTATCAGACAACAATGACAACATATTGCATATAATTGTAAAGTTTTTGTTTGTTTTTAGGTTAATGTATCAGACAACAATGACAACACATTGCATATAATTGTAGAGTTTTTGTTTGTTTCTTAGTTAATGTATCAGACAACAATGACAACACATTGTATATAATTGTAGAGTTTTTGTTTGTTTTTAGGTTAATGTATCAGACAACAATGACAACACATTGCATATAATTGTAGAGTTTTTATTTGTTTTTAGGTTAATGTATCAGACAACAATGACAACACATTGCATATAACTGTAGAGTTTTATTTGTTTTTTGGTTAATGTATCAGACAACAATGACAACACATTGCATATAATTGTAGAGTTTTTGTTTGTTTTTTGGTTAATGTATCAGGCAACAATGACAACACATTGCATATAATTGTAGAGTTTTTGTTTGTTTTTAGGTTAATGTATCAGACAACAATGACAACACATTTCATATAATTGTAGAGTTTTTGTTTGTTTTTAGGTTAATGTATTAGACAACAATGACACATATTGCATATAACTGATGAGTTTTTATTTGATTTAGGTTAATGTATTAGACAACAATGACAACACATTGCATATAACTGTAGAGTTTTTATTTGTTTTTAGGTTAATGTATCAGACAACAATGACAACATATTGCATATAATTGAAGAGTTTTTGTTTGTTTTAGGTTAATGTATCAGACAACAATGACAACACATTGCATATAATTGTAGAGTTTTTGTTTTTTTTGGTTATTTTATTAAACAACAATGACAACACATTGCATATAACAGAAGAGTTTTTATTTGTTTTTAGGTTAATGTATCAGACAACAATGACAACACATTGCATGTAATTGTAGAGTTTTTGTTTGTTTTTATGTTAATGTATCAGACAACAATGACAACACATTGCATATAATTGTAGAGTTTTTGTTTGTTTTTTTGGTTAATGTATTAAACAACAATGACAACATTTTGAATATAACTGTAGAGTTTTTGTTTGTTTTTAGGTTAATGTATCAGACAACAATGACAACATATTGCATATAACTGTAGGGTTTTTATTTGTTTTTAGGTTAATTTATCAGACAACAATGACAACATATTGCATACAATTGTAGAGTTTTTGTTTCTTTTTAGGTTAATGTATCAGACAACAATGACAACACATTGCATATAATTGTAGAGTTTTTGTTTGTTTTTTTGGTTAATGTATTAAACAACAATGACAACATTTTGAATATAACTGTAGAGTTTTTGTTTGTTTTTAGGTTAATGTATCAGACAACAATGACAACACATTGCATATAACTGTAGAGTTTTATTTGTTTTTTGGTTAATGTATCAGACAAGAATGACAACACATTGCATATAATTGTAGAGTTTTTGTTTGTTTTTAGGTTAATGTATCAGACAACAATGACAACACATTGCATATAACTGAAGAGTTTTTATTTGTTTTTAGGTTAATGTATCAGACAACAATGACAACACATTGCATATAATTGTAGAGTTTTATTTGTTTTTTGGTTAATGTATCAGACAACAATGACAACACATTGCATATAATTGTAGAGTTTTTGTTTGTTTTTAGGTTAATGTATCAGGCAACAATGACAACACATTGCATATAATTGTAAAGTTTTCGTTTGTTTTTAGGTCAATGTATCAGACAACAATGATAACATATTGCATATAATTGTAGAGTTTTTGTTTGATTTTACGTTAATGTATCAGACAACAATGACAACACATTTTATATAATTGTACAGTTTTTGTTTGTTTTTAGGTTAATGTATCAGACAACAATGACAACACATTGCATATAATTGTAGAGTTTTTGTTTGTTTTTAGGTTAATGTATCAGACAACAATGACAACACATTGCATATAACTGTAGAGTTTTATTTGTTTTTTGGTTAATGTATCAGACAACAATAACAACATATTGCATATAACTGTAGAGTTTTTGTTTCTTTTTAGGTTCATGTGTCAGACAACAATGACAACACATTGCATATAATTGTAGAGTTTTTGTTGTTTTGGTTTAATGTATTAAACAACAATGACAACACATTGCATGTAACTGAAGAGTTTTTATTTGTTTTTAGGTTAATGTATCAGACAACAATGACAACACCTTGCATATAATTGTAGAGTTTTTGTTTGTTTTTTGGTTAATGTATAAGACAACAATAACAACACATTGCATATAATTGTAGAGTTTTTGTTTGTTTTTAGGTTAATGTATCAGACAAAAATGACAACACATTGCATATAACTGTAGAGTTTTATTTGTTTTTTGGTTAATGTGTCAGACAAGAATGACAACACATTGCATATAATTGTAGAGTTTTTGTTTGTTTTTAGGTTAATGTATTAAACAACAATGACAACACATTGCATATAACTGAAGAGTTTTTATTTGTTTTTAGGTTAATGTATCAGACAACAATGACAACACATTGCATATAATTGTAGAGTTTTATTTGTTTTTGGTTAATGTATCAGACAACAATGACAACACATTGCATATAATTGTAGAGTTTTTGTTTGTTTTTAGGTTAATGTATCAGGCAACAATGACAACACATTGCATATAATTGTAAAGTTTTTGTTTGTTTTTAGGTCAATGTATCAGACAACAATGATAACATATTGCATATAATTGTAGAGTTTTTGTTTGATTTTAGGTTAATGTATCAGACAACAATGACAACATATTGCATATAATTGTAGAGTTGTTGTTTGTTTTTAGGTTAATGTATCAGACAACAATGACAACACATTGCATAAAATTGTAGAGTTTTTCTTTGTTTTTACGTTAATGTATCAGACAACAATGACAACACATTGCATGTAACTATAGTGTTTTTATATAACTGAAGAGTTATTTGTTTTTAGGTTAATGTATCAGACAACAATGACAACACATTTCATATAATTGTAGAGTTTTTATTTTTTTTAGGTTAATGTATCAGACAACAATGACAACACATTTCATATAATTGTAGAGTTTTTGTTTGTTTTTAGGTTAATGTATTAGACAACAATGACAACATATTGCATATAACTGTAGAGTTTTTGTTTTGGGGCTAATGTATTAGACAACAATGTCAACATATTGCATATAATTGTACAGTTTTTGTTTGTTTTTAGGCTAATGTGTTGGAGGACAATGTCAACATATTGCATATAATTGTAGAGTTTTGTTTGTTTTTAGGTTAATGTATCAGACAAAAATGACAACACATTGCATATAATTGTAGAGTTTTTATTTGTTTTTAGGTTAATGTATTAGACAACAATGACGTATATTGCATATAATTGTAGAGTTTTTGTCTGTTTTTAGGTTAATGTATCAGACAACAATGACAACACATTGCATATAATTGTAGAGTTTTTGTTTGTTTTTAGGTTAATGTATCAGACAACAATGACAACACATTGCATATAATTGTAGAGTTTTTATTTGTTTTTAGGTTAATGTATCAGACAACAATGACAACACATTGCATATAACTGTAGAGTTTTATTTGTTTTTTGGTTAATGTATCAGACAACAATGACAACACATTGCATATAATTGTAGAGTTTTTGTTTGTTTTTTGGTTAATGTATCAGACAACAATGACAACACATTGCATATAATTGTAGAGTTTTTGTTTGTTTTTAGGTTAATGTATCAGACAACAATGACAACACATTTCATATAATTGTAGAGTTTTTGTTTGTTTTTAGGTTAATGTATTAGACAACAATGACACATATTGCATATAACTGATGAGTTTTTATTTGATTTAGGTTAATGTATTAGACAACAATGACAACACATTGCATATAACTGTAGAGTTTTTATATGTTTTTAGGTTAATGTATCAGACAACAATGACAACACATTGCATGTAATTGTAGAGTTTTTGTTTGTTTTTAGGTTAATGTATCAGACAACAATGACAACACATTGCATATAATTGTAGAGTTTTTGTTTTTTATGGTTATTTTATTAAACAACAATGACAACACATTGCATATAACAGAAGAGTTTTTATTTGTTTTTAGGTTAATGTATCAGACAACAATGACAACACATTGCATGTAATTGTAGAGTTTTTGTTTGTTTTTATGTTAATGTATCAGACAACAATGACAACACATTGCATATAATTGTAGAGTTTTTGTTTGTTTTTTTGGTTAATGTATTAAACAACAATGACAACATTTTGAATATAACTGTAGAGTTTTTGTTTGTTTTTAGGTTAATGTATCAGACAACAATGACAACATATTGCATATAACTGTAGGGTTTTTATTTGTTTTTAGGTTAATTTATCAGACAACAATGACAACATATTGCATACAATTGTAGAGTTTTTGTTTCTTTTTAGGTTAATGTATCAGACAACAATGACAACACATTGCATATAATTGTAGAGTTTTTGTTTGTTTTTTTGGTTAATGTATTAAACAACAATGACAACATTTTGAATATAACTGTAGAGTTTTTGTTTGTTTTTAGGTTAATGTATCAGACAACAATGACAACACATTGCATATAACTGTAGAGTTTTATTTGTTTTTTGGTTAATGTATCAGACAAGAATGACAACACATTGCATATAATTGTAGAGTTTTTGTTTGTTTTTAGGTTAATGTATCAGACAACAATGACAACACATTGCATATAACTGAAGAGTTTTTATTTGTTTTTAGGTTAATGTATCAGACAACAATGACAACACATTGCATATAATTGTAGAGTTTTATTTGTTTTTTGGTTAATGTATCAGACAACAATGACAACACATTGCATATAATTGTAGAGTTTTTGTTTTTTATGGTTATTTTATTAAACAACAATGACAACACATTGCATATAACTGAAGAGTTTTTATTTGTTTTTAGGTTAATGTATCAGACAACAATGACAACACATTGCATATAATTGTAGAGTTTTTGTTTGTTTTTAGGTTAATGTATCAGACAACAATGACAACACATTGCATATAACTGTAGAGTTTTATTTGTTTTTTGGTTAATGTATCAGACAACAATAACAACATATTGCATATAACTGTAGAGTTTTTGTTTGTTTTTAGGTTAATGTGTCAGACAACAATGACAACACATTGCATATAATTGTAGAGTTTTTGTTGTTTTTGTTTAATGTATTAAACAACAATGACAACACATTGCATATAACTGAAGAGTTTTTATTTGTTTTTAGGTTAATGTATCAGACAACAATGACAACACATTGCATATAATTGTAGAGTTTTTGTTTGTTTTTTGGTTAATGTATAAGACAACAATGACAACACATTGCATATAATTGTAGAGTTTTTGTTTGTTTTAGGTTAATGTATCAGACAACAATGACAACACATTGCATATAACTGTAGAGTTTTATTTGTTTTTTGGTTAATGTATCAGACAACAATGACAACACATTGCATATAATTGTAGAGTTTTTGTTTGTTTTTTGGTTAATGTATCAGGCAACAATGACAACACATTGCATATAATTGTAGAGTTTTTGTTTGTTTTTAGGTTAATGTATCAGACAACAATGACAACACATTTCATATAATTGTAGAGTTTTTGTTTGTTTTTAGGTTAATGTATTAGACAACAATGACACATATTGCATATAACTGATGAGTTTTTATTTGATTTAGGTTAATGTATTAGACAACAATGACAACACATTGCATATAACTGTAGAGTTTTTATATGTTTTTAGGTTAATGTATCAGACAACAATGACAACACATTGCATGTAATTGTAGAGTTTTTGTTTGTTTTTAGGTTAATGTATCAGACAACAATGACAACACATTGCATATAATTGTAGAGTTTTTGTTTTTTATGGTTATTTTATTAAACAACAATGACAACACATTGCATATAATTGAAGAGTTTTTGTTTGTTTTAGGTTAATGTATCAGACAACAATGACAACACATTGCATATAATTGTAGAGTTTTTATTTGTTTTTAGGTTAATGTATCAGACAACAATGACAACACATTGCATATAATTGTAGAGTTTTTGTGTGTTTTTTTGGTTAATGTATTAAACAAGAATGACAACACATTGCATATAACTGTAGAGTTTTTGTTTGTTTTTGGTTAATGTATTAACCAACAATGACAACACATTGCATATAACTGAAGAGTTTTTATTTGTTTTTAGGTTAATTTAATCAGACAACAATGACAACATATTGCATACAATTGTAGAGTTTTTGTTTCTTTTTAGGTTAATGTATCAGACAACAATGACAACACATTGCATATAATTGTAGAGTTTTTGTTTGTTTTTTGGTTAATGTATAAGACAACAATGACAACACATTGCATATAATTGTAGAGTTTTTGTTTGTTTTTAGGTTAATGTATCAGACAACAATGACAACACATTGCATATAACTGTAGAGTTTTATTTGTTTTTTGGTTAATGTATCAGACAAGAATGACAACACATTGCATATAATTGTAGAGTTTTTGTTTGTTTTTAGGTTAATGTATCAGACAACAATGACAACACATTGCATATAACTGAAGAGTTTTTATTTGTTTTTAGGTTAATGTATCAGACAACAATGACAACACATTGCATATAATTGTAGAGTTTTATTTGTTTTTTGGTTAATGTATCAGACAACAATGACAACACATTGCATATAATTGTAGAGTTTTTGTTTTTTTTTAGGTTAATGTATCAGGCAACAATGACAACACATTGCATATAATTGTAAAGTTTTCGTTTGTTTTTAGGTCAATGTATCAGACAACAATGACAACACATTGCATATAATTGTAGAGTTTTTGTTTGTTTTTAGGTTAATGTATCAGACAACAATGACAACACATTGCATATAACTGTAGAGTTTTATTTGTTTTTTGGTTAATGTATCAGACAACAATAACAACATATTGCATATACTGTAGAGTTTTTGTTTTTTTAGGTTCATGTGTCAGACAACAATGACAACACATTGCATATAATTGTAGAGTTTTTGTTGTTTTGGTTTAATGTATTAAACAACAATGACAACACATTGCATGTAACTGAAGAGTTTTTATTTGTTTTTAGGTTAATGTATCACACAACAATGACAACACCTTGCATATAATTGTAGAGTTTTTGTGTGTTTTTTTGGTTAATGTATAAGACAACAATAACAACACATTGCATATAATTGTAGAGTTTTTTGTTTGTTTTTAGGTTAATGTATCAGACAAAATGACAACACATTGCATATAACTGTAGAGTTTTATTTGTTTTTTGGTTAATGTGTCAGACAAGAATGACAACACATTGCATATAATTGTAGAGTTTTTGTTTGTTTTTAGGTTATGTATTAAACAACAATGACAAACACATTGCATATAACTGAAGAGTTTTTATTTGGTTGTTAGGTTAACGTATCAGACAACAATGACAAACACATTGCATATAATTGTAGAGTTTTTATTTGTTTTTTTGGTTAATGTATCAGACAACAATGACAACACATTGCATATAATTGTAGAGTTTTGTTGTTTTTAGGTTAATGTATCAGGCAACAATGACAACACATTGCATATAATGGTAAAGTTTTTGTTTGTTTTAGGTCAATGTATCAGACAACAATGATAACATATGCATATAATTGGTAGAGTTTTTGTTTGATTTTAGGTTAATGTATCAGACAACAATGACAACATATGCATAATTGTAGAGTTG
>VWRL01001376.1:0-40342 GCA_011833715.1 Carcinoscorpius rotundicauda
AAGCTGTGTTTTATACTTTCAATGTAAGATAAAAATAAGATACTAATATTTCTTTACTCTTAAGCGATTACACATTTATGTAAATTAAAGTTTAATTGATCGATATTGGTTTCATCGTTCGTTTCACAGAATAAATGCCTAGCCTGGTTTTCGTTAAATATTTCACGCGACAATCAGTAACAACATTGGATACCACAAACTTTATTTAGAAGGAATTAACTTATTCCACGACTTTCATTTTCAACAATTGTTACACTCCTCCTTTTTAACAGCTTAAACGTTTTGTTTAAACGTCAAATACGCGAGTTCTAGAACGAAACTTAGTAAAATGGATGTAACCGTTTATTGGGATTGTAAACATCATGGATTTATGAAACGTGAAAGAAAAGGAAAGTATTTTTATCACAAAAAACTTAGATTTTTAGGTTGTTTGCCTATTTTATATGAATAATTAAAGTACTTGTCTTTGGTGAAATATACTTATTTTATTTTCACAATCTCTAATGTATGGTACAGGGTGTTCGGAAAGTCACTGGGCACTTATATATATATTAACAACCAAAACTGCAGAGTGACTTTCCGAACACCCTGTACTTCACAGTCGTCATTTATGTATTGGAGGTGAATTTTAAAATGTAAGTAAAGTAGATGGCTGATTTAGTTTTTATTCGAATTGTTTAATTTATGAAACAAAGAAATGATTACTTGTGTAAAGCGAATTTTAATTATAGTTTATTATTATGAAATTATTATCGTAAACGATGTTTTTAGTTGCAAATACTCAGTTCTTGTCAAAACTATTTACTTGGTCTTTGAACATACTACGTATTACCGCAAAATATATTTGTTTATTCAAGACATGATTTTCTCTGTGAATTATAATCTAATTCAAACAGGTTACGTTGAATAGGGTTTTGAACAATTTATTATATCATTAAAAACCTTTAAACACTTGGTTGATAATTTAAAGAAAAGTTTTAAGTAAAATAACACCTTTTCAAGAACGAGATTTGCCTTCCAGTAGCTCAGCGGTATGTCTGCGGACTTACACGCTAAAATCCGGGTTTCGATACCCGTGGTGGGTAGAGCACAGATAGCCCATTGTGTAGCTTTGTGCTTAATTCAAAACAACAACAACAACAAAGAAAGATTTAATTAACTGATAAATTAGCGTTAAGCATCATTTTGATGATGGTTTACATGCACTTTATTTAATTAATCATTAATGAATTAATGTTAAGCTTTCATTTTAGGACGAACTAGTTAATTATGTGTCTCTTTATGATTATTAATTTTAAAGGAATCTTTACATTAGCAACTGAATTAGTAATTATATTTTATTCAAATATGTTTTACATAAGTCATGGTTGCTTAGAAACACGTTACTTTGTGGCGGAAGGATTAAACTACTAATTCATTAATTAATGAATTAACATTTACTGTCCTTTTCAGGATTAACTAAGCGTCATTTATAGGGTGATTTAATTATTATAAATTGTTTAATTTAATTAATTATTGACTAATTACACTGGGGAACACTTTCAGTAACTTTGAGTTGCATTGGATATTTTAACTGATTCTGAAGGAGTTTTAAACGCTATTTCAAATCTGAAATTAGTTTTTCTCTACAAGCTCTAGTTTATATGCAATTTGAAGTTAATGAAATTGTACAAATGTGAACTTGTGTAAACCATGTATAAGCATTTTCACGTTCATATATTTAGATAGCTTCTAATATTTTGATCATTCTTTTTTGTTTCAGATCAAACATGGCTTCTAAAAATAGATATCATTGCAGAAACAAGCCTGATGCCTTCTGCTACATATGTGGATGCTACACACTCAATCGTCAGAGACGTAACATATCCTCGTTCGTCAAGCATGCCTACAAGGCATATTTTGAAGTTCATCTTGGTGATCAAGACAAGCAATGTGCTCCTCATGTTGTGTGCCACAATTGTGAAGAAATGCTTCGAGACTGGACCAAAGGAAAACGCAGTGGTCTGCCTTTTGGTGTTCCAATGATTTGGCGTGAACCCACCAACCATGTAACTGTTACGTATTTTTTAATGTTTTATGTTCTTCGTAGACTAAACGCAACAAAAAAACGCAGATAACAGCTTGTATAATTTATTACACTAAACTATTAACAAATATAACAGATATAACATAAATTATATAATAACAGTGACAGATATTAAGTTATAACATTCGAAATTAATTAAAAAACAAAATAATACTAGTTTCAAACTTCAAAATCAATCACAATACAAAATGGTACTGGCCTGTATCTAATATAATGATCTAAAATTAAAGTCTCAAATTCCAGTCTAGGGTGTGAATTTGGTCCCACGAAGAAATTCCGAAACAGTTCACAGTTCAATAAATTCGCCGTCTCTCAGCACAAGCAGTAATTCAGATGTATCGTAGAGATTGACGAAATAAAATCACAGCTTCCGTAGATCTAACTTCAATCACAAATCCAAGTTGAATATTCACAGCAAACACTTAATCTTTCTCAAATAACTAACTCTCTTCTTTTGAAATAAAACTGATGTCTGAATCTCACTCTTTTTCTTCGAATAAAACTAATGACTGAATCTATCTTCTTTTTTCGAATAAAAACTGATGACTGGATCTATCTCGCGTCACCGTCTTTTATACCAGTAGGCCTATTTCTCGAACAATCTTGCAATTTCCATACAACTCTAGAGCAATCCGCGCGTGTCCGTTCTTGCACGAGACTACACGTCTAGACACGAAGTCACCAGCACTCATTTACAAACATATGATTGGTCTACTTAATTCAAGAAAATTCTAAAATGTTACCCTAAATGAATAACAAAATATTAGCTTAAACTTCGAAACAATAATATCAATATGGAAAAATGAATAATACAAATGAAAATTCAAACACAACACGACATGTTGTCGTTTACAAAATATTTACACATATACATAACATAACTGACTGTTATTTCTGCATGGTAAACACAACGGGTGTTGGGAAGAAAAATCGACATAAGATTACGTATCCGAGCATTCCCTGAGCTATTCGGCCTGCTCCGCACTCTGAAGAAGTTCCTGTTCCAGTTTTCAAAGGCTTGCCTTCATTGGACGATAAAGACATTGGACATGATACAAGCGAACAAGACAGTTGTGACAGTGAATTGTCAGAAAAGTGTACACAATCGGAGAACTGTTCTTCAGACACTGAACCTTTCCCCGTCCCCAAGCCTCTTCCCCAGGATGAACTGAATGATTTAGTGCGGGATTTAGGTCTTTCAAAGAAAGCAGCAGAGCTTTTGGCATCAAGATTACAAGGCAGAAATCTTGTTGATCACTCTGTTAAAGTATCATATTTCAGAAAGCGTGACCAGCTTTTTGTGACCTTCTTTTCAGAAGACAGACAGTTTGTTTACTGCCATGACATCCAAGGGCTTCTCAAAGAACTGGGTGTACCTTACTATAGTCCTGCTGAATGGAGACTCTTTTTAGACAGTTCAAAACGCAGTCTAAAGTGTGTTCTTTTACATAATGGGAATGTTTATGGAGCAGTACCTGTCGGTCACTCAGTACATTTGCGGGAAGACTATGATGATATGATAATGGTCATGGACTTATTAAAATATCATGAGCATAATTGCATTATTTGTGTAGACTTAAAGATGGTCAACTCTCTTCTTGAACAACAGAAAGGTTTCACCAAGTTTCCATGTTCCTCTGTATGGGGACAGCCGAGCACGAGACAGACATTGGGTCCAGAAGGACTGGCCTATTCGTGACACCCTTGAAGCAGGCATGCCAAATATCATACAAGACCCAATTGTAAGCAGAGATAAGATCATCTTTCTTCCTCTTCACATCAAATTAGGTTTGATGAAGCAATTTGTCAAGGCACTGGAAACCGAAGTGAATGTTTCCAACACATCATCACAGCTTTACCAGGGTTATCATTTGAGAAGATCAAAGCAGGCGTGTTTGATGGCCCACAGATTCGATCCCTAATTCGTGATGATCAGTTTGTTGCTAAGATGACAGAACTTCCTTGGAAACAATAAGGCGGAGAACTACAGTGAACTTGTGAACAGAATGCTCCTCGCTTTTCGTGATCTCGGGTGCAACATGAGCATCATGCTTCATTTTTTGAACAGCCACCTTGATAAGTTCCCTAACAACTTGGGGGCTGTGAGTGACGAACAAGGAGAACGATTCCATCAAGACCTAAAGGTCATGGAAGAACGCTACCAAGGGCGCTGGGACAAAAGTATGATGGCTGACTACTGCTGTAGCATTAAACGAGATTGTCCAGATGAAGTGTACAAACGCAAATGTTACAAACTTAAATTTCCTACTGAATAAAATACACAAACAAATTGATAAGCTATTCCTATAATTTCCTAAATAACGAAAATTAAAACATAAATAAAAATGTCAAATTGCATAAAATCTGTAGCTTGCAGACAAAAACCGAATTCAGATTTGAAATCAACACACTCAAATTGACTATAGAAAGGTCTTTTTTTAAATGCAACAAAATGAGTGTTCCCCAGTGTTATCGACATGATGAGAGTTATATGCAGGGATGTAGATCCTGGGGGGATAGGGTATACATCCCTCCATTTTAGGTGGAGGGTATGGTGCATACAATACTCCCCCCTATAGTTTGGTCACTTGAATTGTTTTACTGCATTACAGGCCTACAAATTCTCGTGTTCTTACCAATCGAATTACATAATTCGACTTAGATGTAGGCTTTTTCAGTAGCCGAAATGTACATCTTTAATATAGACGTGAATCTAAGCTTTTCGATCTAAACAATAATTCGTAAGTATCAGTCAGTAGACCTAAGTATACATGCAAGTATTGTGGCAACAAGATTACTCTGTGACTGCATGTTTACAGCCTTCAAGTTCACGTAATCAGAGATTACCAATTTGCAAATTGAACAGTCCACATAAATGGTTGCAAAAATCATCCCCCACATCGGGTGTGCGCCCCTGTCTGCAGAAGTAGATATGACCAATCTAGTGAAACATTAGGCTTCTCCGTCATGGGTTCTCATTTCAACTTTAGCTTTGGTATAGAATCTATATTTATATACAAACCACAAGAATTTGTATTTCTTGTTGCTCTATCTACGTTACATTCTGCTTTTGTATATTGTTTCATTTCAAAATGTTCCTTAGTGTTTCTCGTTAACTATTAGCCTTATTTCTGGCTTGAAAAATAGCGGTTACCAAGAACGTCACCAAGTGACTGAAAAAAGTATTAAAATATTTTAAACATACAAAAGAAGATTTACAATGCAATAAAAGATTTATACTAAAAATAAGAATATATACATAGGTTATTTTAAAATTCTTACAGAAGCTAAGTCACTGGTAAATGAATACATACACAAATACATCTAATTGAAGAACCATCTCACGTGCAATAAGTAATACTTCTTAGCGTCACTGTTTCATAGCAGCTTAACGGATATTCAAAAAACAGGAAACACAATCATTCGAATCGAGAGTGAAGTTTAAGAATATAATTGCAAAAGTGTTAGAAGAGGCAATTATCCATATGAATTAAGTTGAAGAAAACAAAAGAACACACTAATCAAGAATTATAATTATGAACAAAACAATGAAAACAAATTGATTATATTTTACTAAATTCTCTAGAGGTAATTAGCTGGTAAAAATATACCTTAGGTTTTGTAAGCAATTACTGATTTCGATTAAATTTGAAGGCGTGAAACAACAAAGGAAAATGGAATTAATGCAAAATAACCGTATCATCGTAATCTTCCGATAATCTCGACAAACGCTTTAAATGTTTCCATAAAATAAAAGAATAGTTGTTATCTAAATAATGAATTATTATAGCTCTAAGTTGTTATTTAGATAAGCCGTAAACAAGTGACTTCTCTGGAAAGAGAATCCAAAGGATTGTTTGTGAATAAATAACTTACGTCAAAACTTCGAACTAAACATCCATTATGAGGATGTAGATCTTTAATTATTTAATATAAGAAAGTGAATCGAGGACAGTACATTCATTAAATGTTAATAATATGAGAATAAGTATGAGCAATTTGGTCGTGTTATAGCTGTGCGTTCTGATTGCAGAAAGTATCGGGCCTTATGATTTGTTTGTTTGTTTTATTAATTTTGCGCGAAGCTAAACGAAGACTATCTGCCCTAGTCATCTTTAATTTAGCATTCCGTAATTGTTCGACAATATCTTTCTCTTTCTAATTGTTTCTTGACAGTTTGGCTTATAGTGTTTACAATTTCCACAGTATATTTTACTTTCTTATCAATCTGTTCTTTTGTAGTTGAATTTTTCTCTTTGGAATTACCTTAACTTAAAACTTTTACCGAAACAATGTAAAGTGTTTTTGCTAGTATATTGTCCACGATAACAAAAAGCTAGCAACGAATTTAATTTTTTTTTCATCGAGACACAATAAAACTTCGAATAGATGGACAGTTTGTGTTTTGGAGATAATACTCTGATGTTGTAATAATTATGTGTTAAGAAAAGTTGTTTGATTTTTATTATTCTCACAACCATTGCCAGTATTTTGTGCTGTGAGAACTCTACTTTGAACACTTCCACACTTGTTCTCTCTTCAGTTGTTATAGAAATTAGGACTGTCCATGTTATTATATTGTATTGTCACGATGTTTTTATCAGCCTCATTGTTTCTTTTGCATTCAGCTATTTGTTGCATCAAGTTTCAAAATAAACTTACGTATTTTATGCCATAAATTCAAACAAAAGATTAAAAACATGAATAAGTGTATTACAGGAAATATTATACGTCAAACAACGTTTTTCAAATACTGCAATTTTAACTGTTATGAAAAAAGTGTAGCTTTGGCTTAACTTCAGACAAACAAAGTTTTTCATTTTATTTTAGGGAAGTCTAGGGCAATCAGTAACACCGGTGCGATCTGCAAGAAAAGTCAATTCCTCCAGAGGTTGTGATACCCAGAAGGTATGCATCCTGAATTAAATCCTGACTCTTAGCTCAAGTGGTTGTCAGGGCGCTCTTCTCACAACTGCGAGACGCTTATTTGAACTTTAGTTACACCAAACACGCTTACCCATTTAGCCGTGAAGAAGGACTAAAATATGACGGTCAATGTCTCTATTCGTCGATAAAAGATCAATCGAATTGTCGACGTTTATTGGTGTTGATTTGGTGCCTTCCCACTGATTTATAACTGCTCAAAAAGTTAGCGCAGAGAGACCACGTTTAGTTTTGCACAAAATTCAAAACAAACCAAGGAAAACTTAGCACTTAATACGTTATGAAAACTGGTTCAGTGTCGAACAAACATTTTAAAGCTATGCAATACTATGTATTTTTCTTAATCAAGTAGGATGCGAGCGGTTTGGAAAAAATATGTAGCAGTTGATGTTTGTAATCTGAGGGTCTCGGGTTCGAATCCCGGTCGCACCGAACAAGCTCGCCCTTTCAGCCGTGGATGCTTTATAATGTCAATCCCACTGTTAGTTGGTAAGAGAATAGCCCAAGAGTTGGTAGTGGGTGGTGATGACTAGCTGCCTTCCCTCTAGTCTTAACTGCTAAATTAGGGAAGGTTAGCACAGATAGCCCTCCAGAAGCTTTGTGCAAAAGTAAAACACAAACAAAACAAAACTATGCTCCTTTGCCGCTAGGCTAAAGCTAGTTAAACGCTACCTGTCATATATCATCTTCGTTGTCAAGACCCAGTAGCGTCGTTTTCACTTATTTTTCTTTTGGGCCCTTAATTCTTGTATTTTAGAATCAAGAAGGGAAATTTGGTAAAGATATTTTACGTGACCCTGAAATAACCATACCAAATTTTGTCGATATTTATGCCACCTTATAAATATTCAAGCACGTTTAGTTTATTTGACGAACTTCAACTATCATTTTTCCCTATACACTATTTCAGCCCTTTTTTTCTCAGTGACGTTACTATGGTAACTTGTGAATTAAAGTATAGAAGAATTTGTAAACATTATTACGTCTGCTATACCCAAAGTTATCGAGGTCTTTCGTGTAATACCAGGACTACACAGTTTGATTAGATACGGCAGATCTTGTAGTTGAAACATTATTCATACTGTCTGAACAATAATTGTTTTCGTGTGAATCGTGATATTTATTAACTTTTTTCGTTTATTATCCATTAACGCTAAGGTACCAATTTATCAGTATAACACTGTTTGTTTAAATAAATATTGATTTTCTCTCATATACTTTTGTTAAATATATTATGATAAATTCATTATTTGTAAATATTGCGTCTATTACAGTGACTTTGTTCCCTCATACAGTAACTCATTCAAAGGGCAAAATGTCGTCACTTAAAAAGCAGATCCAGGATGGTCTCCTAAATTCATGTAATCATGTTTATAACATATAAAAGAGGAGAACAAAAGACAATCAAAGAAGATTCGATCATCCAGACTGAGTCCGGGTGTTACGTCTCGTAAGTTCCATGTTTTATTTTTAAATAGGATAACAAGTTTTAAGATATGATCTGACTGGACTTATCGCTTCTTATAGCTCTCTAAGAAACATACATTTCTTACTACACATATCTATATAATAATTTTTCACAATATACAGTTTAGATGAAGGATATAAGCACTAAAACTTTCACTTTCACTAAGTGGCTTTGTGGAGAACGTTGTGTGCCTTTTGTATATTTTTCTCATACTAGTGAAAGGTATACTGTTTAACTCTATTTTACGTAGTGAAATGACAATAATTTACTAGCGGCCAAGCTACTGAAAAAGGGCCTCAGTGTAATAATTATCTTATCCATAAAATGGTCTCATTATTGTTTCCGGACCACTAGTTATCTTAAAAAATACTTATGTGATTAAATGTCTAGAGGGAGAATAACTTGAACATACAATGGATATTTAATAGACGTTTTCTTATTCTTTTTTCAGACTTTTGCACATTTTAACATGAATATTCTTTGGTTAAAAACTGAGAGTTCATAAATTTCCAACTATCCTGGATATTCCCTAAGTAGCTTGATACCGATATTTTCAATTAATGATTATTCCATATTCACATGGGCTAAATGACAAGCCAGGATAACCTTAACTTTTGTAATTCTAAACAACTGACCAACCACTCGGCAGAATTCACTGTCATTTGAAACTTTACTCAGCTCTTAGAATCAAATAACGGGGCCGATTGTTATTCCTTCAACGCGAGCACAATCGAAATTACTGACTATCTTTAGCTACATTGTGGCTCGAATTTTAGACACTGAAACACACAACCCTGCACAATGAATATCAGGCACTTTTGGTCCGTTCAAGTGGAATGTAGTAAACATAAATTAATGTTAATTTTTAATCTCAGTGAGGATATGTTTGAAACAAACGTGTTGTTGAGATGTGAAAAATGCAATAGTATTTAACATGACTTATGGATAATCTACCACTTCTAATTTAAAATACATTTTATTGTAAACTTGCATGAAGTTCGAGGGGACTTCTTTTCATAACCATGTTGTGGTTTTTATGTTTTTTACAATCATTCGCGTGGCATAATAGTAATTGGATGTCTTAACTTTTCAACTTATATTGATTTAAAAGAGAAACAACAATCGCTGCTTTAACTATTTTTTTCTCCCACGTGACGTATCAAACCACACTCCAGTTACAAAAAATGTGATGATGCTGACATAAATAACCAACCTACCCTTGATTACACGTGTGATCGACTGATTGGTCTTCAACGAGATGAGCACAGGTTGTGGAGGTGATAAAACCTCTTTATAAACTATAGGGATTTTATATAGCTGAGGAAAGGATGAGAAATAGCAAAGGTAAGCAGCCTCTTGTTTGTATCAGAACAGCATTTTTTTATTATTATAACCGTAAAAGAGGACCAAGATCGCTTGTTTCAAACATTTACATCACTATACAGTAGTATGTTCTCTGTCTATCACTTAGTTAGTATACACTAAAATAATGTCTCGCAAAATGCCATACCTCATGTTGTATCATAAGCCTTCTCAATGTCAAAGAATATTGATACAAGATGCCATTTGAGATAGGCTTCTCTGATTGATGTTTCAAGTCAAACAAGGTGGTTCACGGTGGAGCGCTGTCGACACTGGGTAGGCAAGAGGAGGATGTTTGATTCGAGGAACCAAACAAGACAAGCATTAACTTTCCTCTCTAAGGTCTTACAGAGACAACTCGCCAAAGCAACTGGATGGTAGTTTAAAGGAATCTTAGAACCCTTCTCAGGTTTAGAAAAAAATATGACAACAGCCTGTCATCAGGAAAGACATTTTTGTGCCAGATCCGGTTAAAATAATCAGAAGAACAGCAAGAAAAGCAGGAGATAGATGGCGCAACATCTCATAGTGTACATCATCAGATCCAACTAATGTACTGCCAGACCAATAAAGGGCAAGTTTTAGTTCCACCAGTGTAAAGGAACGATTATAGTCATAGAGAGAATTAGCTCAAAAGGAAAGAGGTGATTGCTCTGCCCGAGTCTTGATGACTAAGAAGGTGGAGGCCCGTTTTCGAGCCTTTCGTGCCATTTAGCAGGTAGGATTCCACGACGGATGAGAATATAATGGAAAACGTGTTGAGGTTTTAGGAATACATTGAGCAGCTGCTTGTATAATACAGTCATTTACTTCTGCCATAACTTTGTCTATTGATGGTTTACAGAAGATGGCAGGATCGAGTTTTGCGAGAGCAGTGAAAGAGGACCAGTTTGCATGATCAAGCTTCCACTGGGACACGCAGGTCGGTTGGCATCTAACATGGCCAGTTTCTCTCAAAATTATAGGAAAATGGCCACTGCCTGGTGGATTATTGTCAGCCCTCTATGAAAAATGGGAGAATAATGAAATGAGCAAATTGAGAGATCAATAGCAGTAAAGAACTGACTAGGTGCATGAAAATAAGTAGAAAAAAACAGTATTGAAAAGAGAGAGAGATGGTGATCAGAAAGCATATGCTCTACAGATGGACCTCTCCTGTCAATATCAACACTTTTCCACAAGGGATGATGTCCATTAAAGCACCCCAGGATTAAACAGAGAAACGACAACTGTTCAATAAGAGCATCACCGTCTGATTGGTCACATGTATCTCCAGGCGATAGATAAAGAAAACAAAGAGTGATGATATGACCCAAAGAAACATGGATGGTTACGGCCTCTAAAGGTGTGTCGAGTGGCAAAGACAGAGTGAGCACATGCTGATCAACCAACAGTGCCACCCTTCCATGCATTCGTCTATCACAGCCTGTCATTTCTGTTGAAAAGTGACTGTATCGGCAGGTTTCAGAAATGTTTCTTGTGAGGAAAGACATACAGAATGGTAAGAAGCAATTAGTGTTTTAATGTCATTCAGATTAGAACGTAAACCTCGACATTTCCGTTGTATCAAGGTGGCCATTTTTATTTACACGTAGACGAAGTTGGTGAAGATTCTTCTGTTTATGACTACGTCTTTTTTCCTTACTGTTTTTATTCAAGGGAAGTCTAGCGACCTCCATGGATTTTGTCCTGGGTCGATTGGGCAGGCCTTGCTATTGGAAGGGGATTCCAGTGACTGAGGACATGAGTGAATGATCATTTTGCATCTTGGATAGGAGAAAATTTTATCCGAGGAAATGCCTGTACCTGGAACCAAAGTAAGTGGATCTTGGGATTTGTTGGAATGTATGTAGAGGACAGAGATGGGTGTTGAAGTTGACTGATCAACTTTTTTAACCATGGAGGTCAAAAAACTTTTTATTTGTTATGAGAACAATTCTTTTTTTCCACTCCCACTGTAGTTGTGGAACGAAGTGCAGCAGCATACATCCGAGATGAAGTGGTGGACAGTAACTTTCCAACTTCAGGATAAGTAATGCTATGAATCGTTTTCAAACGCTGCATCTCTTTTTCTTCCAACCATTTATGGCAAGAATGAAATTAGGAAGAGTGAGGGTCCCTTTCACACTTGTAGGTATCTTGGTTCTTGCCACCGCAAGAAGCCCACATGAAGGAACCATACCATGACATCTTTGACTGATCTAACTGGAAACATCGGAGAGTGTTTGGAATGTATAACCGTACCCTGCAATCAATATAACCTGCCTTGATGATGGCAGGTGGTTGTAGTGATGTAAATGTCAGAACAAGAATATTGGTTGGCATCGTAATTCCATCCTTGCGAGTGAAGATACATCTCACTGCAGAAACTCCTTGAGTGAAGAAATTAGTGAGAATCTCTGACTCAGAGATGTTCTTCAAATCTTTTTCAACAATAACTCTTCATGATGAAATCGAAGTAGCATGAGGTGTGACATCAATAGGTATATCACCAATTGCCTTTGAGTGCAAGAAGAGTTCACTGTGTTGAGATGTGGGTGTTTCCATCAATATGTTACTAGATCGAAGCTTTTTTAATGACTGAAGAGCCAGCAAATCACTCTAGTCCCTTTTTAACTAAAACGGTTTGTCTGAAAGAGAATGTAGGATAAGAAAATGAGGTACAACGTGTGTTCCAGATGTTTAAGATTGCTCTTCAGAATCTTCAAGACGTAGTTGTTTACCTATGGGCTGTTTTTTTCACTATTTTATTTAAGTTTTTATTTGGAGGATCCATAATAAAAAGGAAAATTTGGTGCCCCACTGACCCATACCACAATGAAGTCCTACGAGAGGACGCACTACAATGCTCAAACAAGACACTGCAGAAACGCCAAGGTTTTTGTGATCACTACACACACAAACACCAGTATCATATCAATGTCCCATAACACCTGTTGAGACATCCAACCACTGGTACTTGGTTGACCCTAGCCCAAGTGGACCAACCGATTGCTCAAGTGGGGCAACCTCAAAGCCGCACGTCTACAGACATTCAAGGCCAAAGTGGGATGGTTAGGGTTGGACCTCTAAACCACTAGGATCCTCTCCTCCCCATCCACGGGTTGCCACGCACAGCAAACACGTGAGCAGATGTTTAGATCCCACATGAGAATAAACTGAAAGAACAGAACTTTTCCTGGGAGGTTCCCCTCCACCACGTATAGGAATCAGCACCAAGGGGACTGACAAAGAAAGCAGGTACTACATTAGGCGAAAAGATTGATAAAGAGAACTGGTACTAAATAAGACAACAAGATTGACAGT
This sequence comes from Carcinoscorpius rotundicauda, assembly GCA_011833715.1. Classification (NCBI taxonomy): domain Eukaryota; kingdom Metazoa; phylum Arthropoda; class Merostomata; order Xiphosura; family Limulidae; genus Carcinoscorpius; species Carcinoscorpius rotundicauda. Next base: position 13,167 of record VWRL01001376.1, read on the forward strand.
AAAAATATCTGGAACTGATTATTAAGACAGTATTAAACTTTCATATAAAATGTGTCACATTAATATACAAATATACATACAGTTATTGAAAGTGTGTAAAAATATACATATAACATTTCGTACCTTCTGTCTCGTAACCTGTTAATTTGGTCATCATACTTTACTACATAACTATCAAATGATTCTTACATTAAATAATACAAATTTTAGCTTCATTTTTTTTATAAATCAAAATATCATCATCTTAATGGGTTTTGTGAATATTTTCTGAAAGCATCACCTGTTAACACTACAATGTTAAAACTCTTGAGATTCCTAAAGAAATTACAAGCAAAAAATGAAACATGAATATCATTTTATTCTGTGAATGTTACTTACATGTTTATGTGTATAATGTATGAATTTATTTTATTAAGTATGATATACTGTGTTTGAAAAGCACACTAACTGAAGTAACAATCAATTATTTAACTAAGCCTTAGAATTACCTTAAAGGGTGGTATTCAAGTACACTGATGCTCAACACAGTTACAAACATCTTCAAAACACAAGTACATAAATGTTTTGTGTAATTTCAAACATATATAGTACAATAAAAGTAAGCTAATATTAATGTGAAATTAGAACAAAAGAATCTTAATGAAAACACGAAGATCAAGTCTGCATCCAACTACAAGTCACTTAGATTATGTAGAAGAGGGCAATATGCAATTCAAACGTCTCCACAAGCGAGAGATGAGATAAAGCATAAGTGTCCTGTACTTTTAGATCAAATCATGAACATAGTGCACTGTTCTATATTCTTTATAGTAGCTACTACATGAATGATCATTCCCATTTCATAGTAATGAAGTAAAGCTCCTAGCTTATACTAACCTGTACCACCCCTTGGAATGATATAATATAGTCTTACTTGATGATGGCATTATAATAAATATGACAAAGAATTCTAAAAGTGTAACAGGACAACAGCTGTATCATATAACTTTTGTCTACGATAAAAGAATAGTACTGATAAAATACTTACATCTGAATTACAAAAGATATTGTAACTACATTTAGAAAAATATATAACAGAGAATGTTGCACACTGAAAGAAAATGCAGAAAACATAGTATAAAAATGCATATTGTAAAAATTATGCATCAAAACTAATTAAAAAAAAAACTAGTAATATGCATTTACTAGTGGCAAGAATGCATTTGCCATCATGTATCCGTATCTTCCATCATCGATTGCCCCAGTGCCACACTGCCCTGAGCTCCCTTATCCACTCCGACAGAGAGAAAGCAGGTATCCTCAGAAGAGAGCAGCAAATCAGAAGAGGAGGTAGGCGTTGAAGATCCAGATTACAAGTTCAGAGGTGCAGTTGGTGAGATAATACCCAATACTACCACCAACCAAAGAGACCTCAATGACTTGATCAGAAATCTCCGTCTAACAAAGTCGAATGCCGAGAATATATTCGGGAGCTGATACGTGAAAGTGATTGGCATTACAGTCGCAAATCTCGAAAAAACTACTCACTTCTAAACATTTTTGTATAATTTTAGTATAAATACATGTAAACCTTAATTCATATGTTGTTTCATTCAGACTTTATGTAAACGAAAATGTGCAAATTTGACCATCTTTACATAGAAAATAGGTTAATTTCTAAATTTCGTTATCCATGTCACAAAAGCAACGTTTGAAAAGAATAATAGCAGATTCTGTACTTTTACAACATAAGCAATTAAGAAATAACACATACTATCCAGGAACAAAATTTGTGTTACATGGTGTTATAAAGTAGAAAAGTTTTTGTAGTAAAGAACGTTTTGATATTTAAATTAATATTGAAAATTTAACAACGTATTGATTGCAGTTACTTTTTCACGTATCTCAGAACAGCTTTGTAAAAGTGTTAATACCCATACCAGCCGTCCTGAGATATCTTTTCGTATAAATATTAATCCGCATCAATTTTAAAAAAAATATTTATGTATGGTTAAACAAAAACAATAGAAAGATGAATCAATATACAAAAATGTCATATTTAATGTAAAATACGTACATAAACTATCCAACATACGAGGGAGAACGGTTAAAGATATATAGAGACAAGTTTGGGTGTTTTTAACAGTGGAATTGTTTGATTTTATTAATAAAGTTTCTCCGATTTTCTTTTCAGTTGGTATCAGGATCGTGTTTTAGTCCTGTGATGTTCTGTTCAGAAAAACTGTATTTATTTTTAGTCATGTTTTCATCGAATTGGAAACACGTTTTTTTGTTGTTGTTCTTTCCGACCTACTTTCAAGTTACATTCTGTTTCACTTATGAAAAAGGGTGAGCATACAGTCATTCCCCCTACAGTTTGGTCTGTTGAACTGTTTTATTGCACCACATGCCTACAAATTGTGTGTTTGTTCTCGTGTTTTTCGTGTTCTTACCAATCGAATTACATAATTAATATTAGATCTAGATGTAGGCTTTTCAGTAGCCGAAATATACATCTTTAATACAGGCGTGCTTATAAGCTTTTCAATCTCAGCGATTGTTCGTAAGTATCAGTCAGTAGGTCCAACTATGCATGTAATGCTTGCAAGCTCTCTCACAGAATTTACCTACGTCTTGTACGTTGTATGAGATTAAGTAAAATTTTCATCACAACACATTAAACAGAGCATGAAATTCACAAATATTATTCCCAAGCATAAACTCCTGTGATCTAGATCTGGCAGGTCATTTGTAGCTTGTAGCTGCATCAATCTTATGTGTATATTGTGAGGTTTTTCTACGCCATTTATTTTTATGCATGTCTAGCCGGTTTTACTGTCGAACGCCTTACTCTCCTTAGCTGCCGAAGTCACTGACCATAGTGTACGTTTAGTGTAAGTTAACGACAGGTTCGGATCCACACGCGCCCTACCTTACCCCCCTCCGCTCCCTTTAGTCTGAGCCTCAATTTTACAACAGTGCTCATTAGACCTGTGTTTGTGGCCCTCATTAATCCATGAAATTTGAGATTATCACCGCCATCTGATAAAGTGCAGGTGCTTTATGGTAAAAGAACAATATATTCTCTTATCATAGATAGTAAAAATATTGTATTTTGTTGTATAATTAGAACACAAAAGGAGCGATTTCAACGGCCTGAAGCGTCTACTCGAATTGTATTGCTAGTTTTTATTTAATGGACGTGCTTATAGACATTATATCATAACGTGTTTGCCTTTTGATGAGCTCTAACAAGAATATGATATATTTGTGATTGTTTAAGTATTTTTTGAGAAACTTGCAATTACTTGTGTTGTAACTAGCACACATTATTGTCCCAGCGATGCACAGGCGGTCAGTTGGCTCGGTAGTCATTGTGAGATTCACGCGTTCGACTTAAATACATTGTATGGTTCAGTCCTACTTCCATTCTGTTCTATCTTAGTTCGTTGTACGTTAGAGTTTTTCAATAAAGACTAAATTTTAGCCTGTTGAGTCATCTGGGAATCATATACCAATTATGACAAGCAAGCGTCTGAAACTTTCCGATATTAGACAGTTCTGCAAGTCAGTTACTTGTACTACAAGTGACATGCAGATAACCCAACAACCTCAAGCAAAGGAATAGAAACTGGCCATACAGAGGAAATACTACGTTCATCAGAGGACGAGTCTGAAAATGCTTGTGCAACTATTGCACATCATGAGCCACCAGATAGTTGTGAAATAAGTTTGTACAGTAATTAAAAGTCTGGCACTCCACAGATATAGTATGGAAAGTCATATCATCGAGAAGCACAACTAATACCACGACAGAAAGCAAAATCTCAAAATGTCAACCTCCAGAGCAAATTGTTTGATAAGTTCCCATGGCTGCACTTCGACAATCAGACTCAAAAAGTCATATGCTTTCATTGTGCCAAGAAGGAAAATAGAGGCCTTTTTACAGGTAAATTGGAGAGACTAGTAGAGTATATCTTTATATTCGCCGGTTTTTGCAACTAGAAAAAGGTAAAACAGAAATTCAACGAACACCAATCCTCCTCTCAGCACAGATTCGCTATATCTCCAAAAGGTTCACTTGATGTAACTTCAGTGACTGTCCAGCTGCATGATGGAAAAAAGAAGCAACTGAAAGAATGCAAAAAAGTTGAGCGAAAATATACAGAATTTTACGTTTCTTACAGCGTCAAGGTTTAGCATTAGCCATCAAATACTGAGGAACGTACCATACGAAGTGCAGTTAAGTAAAATCTTTGCATTAATGGTTGATGGCACTCAAGATGTTATAGGTGCCGAACAGGAAGCAATATGTGTACGATACGTAGATGAGAACCTTGACGTCCATGAGACATTTCTTGGTTTGTACAGTGTTTCCAACACAACTGGTGAAACAATATCCTCGACTATACTTGATGCACTGACTTGACTCAATTTATTACTGTCAGGATTAAAAGTACAAACTTATGATGGAGCCGCTATCATGAGTGGTGCGTACAATTGATGCCAGGCAAAAATAAAAGAGAAGCAATGTTAGCTTTGTTTCTTTACTGCGGAGCACACAAGGCTAATTTAATAATGCAACATACAGTTGAAGCTTGCAAATGTGTTCGAGTTTCTATTCAGTAGGTACATGAACTTGCTGTTTTGCTTCAGAGGTCAGGCAAATACAAGAAAATCTTTACAAATATTGTATCGTCAGATAGTCACAATGGTGCAGTTAAATAATCCGCCCACTGTGTTCAACACGCTTGTTGTGCTGCCTATCTGCAATTACATGTGCTAATGATCACTACAGTGACGTTGTTGATTCTTTATCTGAATTAGGAAATGAAAACTCAGATGTTCCAGTGAATGCACGAGGTCTGCTGGACAGATTTGACAAAGAAAAGACAGTTTTAGGATTGTTGATGGCTCAGCATCCATTAGCTGCATTAGAGGAACTAAACCGTGCATTCCAAGCAAAATCAGTGACAGTATCTGGCATGATTGAACCATCTGCAATGACAGTTGAGCAATTGCGGGTATTGCGAACGGAGGAAAATGACAAAAAGATATTTGAAAAAGCTGAGAAAAAGGTAATTTCCTTAGATCTGGTGCCTATTGAACTACCATGCATTCTCAGATCACCCAGAAGGATCACAGGTGATGGCTCAGCACACCATTCTGCAACAGCTAAAGATTACTACAGAAGCCAAAATTTGGAATTTGTGGACATAGTCATAGAACATCTGACCACTAGCTTTAGTGCAGACAACAATGACTTGAGGCAATATCTGGCACTTGAGAACGTGATCACATCTGGCAAGATTGACAACTCGGTTATAAATTTTTATCCAGAAATTTTTGCACAACGGCTTGAGTTTCAGTTGCCCATGTTCAAAGGAACAACAAAAGCAGTATCTCTGAAAAGTGCGAAGGATGCTCACTGTATAATGCATGAAACAAGCCAGAAGATGTTCAGTGAAGTGTTTCTTCTAATGAAAATTTTGCTTGAATGTCCAGTATCCAACTGCGAATGTGAACGCAGCTTTTCTTGATTCAGACGATTGAAGACGTGGTTGAGGTCAACTATGTCTCAATGCCGCCTCAACCATGTGGCAGTTCGTCACACTCACAAAGATGAGGTCGACAAGATAAATATAGAAGAATTTATGAAATAATTCATAAACAGATTATCACAAAGAAGGTCTACGTTTGGGAACATGTAGACAAGAAGACTAAATGAATCTTACTTCAATGAATAATTATGTGCTACATTGTATTGATGTGTTATTTTCAAGAGTTCGTAAAGACATTATAATTATAGTTATCAAACAATATGGATAGTTTTTTTGTAGATATAAACTTATCAAGGGTAATTACGAATTTATTAATATTTGAAAACATAATTCATGCAATGAAAGTTATTAGTAACCCTGTTAAGTGTAATGGCCATATTTTATACTGTGTAGTGTGCGTTCATGTGGCAGTCAATTTGTGACACATTTGTCTTTTTTCTATTAACATTTTGAAAAATATTCACAACACCTCACTTCTACAAACCTACATGGAAACCTTGAAGTATGGTGGCAACAAGATTACTTTGTGACTGCATGTTTACAGCTATCAAGTTCACGTAATCATTACCAATTTGCAATTGAACAGCCCATATAACTGGTTGCAAAAATCATCCCCCCCATCAGGTGTAAAAAAATCTACGCCCCTGTTTATATGAGTCATGGCCACCTGTAGTGACGGCCTATAAATATGTTTTATACTTTGTGGTATTATTATTTAATCAGACATTATGGCCGTCTGTTTAGTATGGAACCATAAGTTCAGCCATTCATAAACTAGTCCGGTGATACATTGCTGAACATCTTAGTGACCTTCAATGGTGGGCTTGCAACGTGTTCCTTATGATGCGTCATCTGGTGGAAACCTTTGGTGTTATAGTCTTGTCATCTTTGATAACATCAACTCCATTCCCCTCCCATAAAGCAGCGAATCAACGTGAGGTATAATCCTGTGGATAGTGAAGTGACTACCTAAATATTTACGCGCTTATGAATTTTATTCTACTCTTAAGTGTGATGAGATGCATCAGGTAAAGTCTCCCACCTTAAGAGTTTTTTGCACCCAAAAACAATACATTCCTTACTTTGGCTTCTTTCTTTCTTTTCACAAAATAAATGTTTTTTTGTTAAACATTGTACACGACTCTCAGCAACAACATAGGTTACCACAAACGTCATTTGAAAGGCATTATATTATTCCACGTCATTATCTTTAAAAGTTGTAAAAAAAACGTTCGTGCTTTGTCGCTTTCGTAATTCTCCTTTACTCGGCAATTTTTCAAACAATGCTCGTCGCCACAGTACTGACATATTACAAACCTATTTCTCAAACAATGCTCGTCGCTTCAGTACTGACATATTACAAAGCTGTTTCTCAAACAATGTTCGTTGCTTTAGTACTGACACATTACAAAGCCGTTTTTCAAACAATGCTCGTCGCTTCAATACTGACACATTACGAAGCTGTTTCTCAAACAATGTTCGTCGCTTCAGTACTGCTATATTACGAAACTGTTTCTCAAAGAATGCTCGTAGCTTCAATACTGACACATTACGAAGCTGTTTCTCAAACAATGCGCTCGTAGCTTCAATACTGATACATTACGAAGCTGTTTCTCAAAGAATGCTTGTCGCTTCAATACTGCCATATTACGAAACTGTTTCTCAAACAATATTCTAGTTAACTTGAAAATGAATACATGCATGTACATTCATAAATTAATTACACTTAAAAAGTAAGTAAGTGAAACTCTAGGCTGTTGTGCAAATTGCAAATCAACAGCAAAATTTTTCTTTTGTCAAATTTACTATATAAAAGTTTCAGTGACCAATAACCTAAAAAGGGGAAGAAAATAAGGTGCAGTGGAATAAAAAAATAAGAGATGTAAAATGAAGAGAATCCTTAAGAATTTGAGCGAACATGGTCTATCAGTTAAATTAACGGTTGATCTGCTGGTCAACAGCTAGCTTCCTGTTATCGCCATTAAAAAATCCACACTTCGCACTTTTCGGTTAAGCGTAGCCGTTTTAGGCATAGGGCGATGCTACTAGTTACCAACCTCTTGGTGCAGTTTCAAAAGTGGAAACACTTGTGCTTGAACCCTGGGATATCAATCTTTCAGCCCACCGGAGAGCAAATATCTTGTAAAAATAAAGTTGTTAGAAATTAATACTTGAAGAAGTGTTCCAAGGTACCGAATGATCACATAAGTACTTTACTTTATATACTGGTTAATCTCGTCTATGACACATTTTGAAATGCTGTTTAAAATTTCCTACTGGCATATACACTACAAATACGTCAGAAAAGAAACCCAACTAACTTGAGTGCTTTCCGAAAGTAGACTTGTCGTCATTAGAAGTTAATGTTGTAACGGAAGTGAGACGTCGTACAAAATCGAAGTGAAAATTAGTATCGCACGTGTGTGTGTAATACGTAAGCAACTGGAAACAGAAAGATAAAGTAGTTTTTGAAGTAATAACGACACAGAGTAATACGTATTTGTATAGGAATTACCGTCCAGAACAACTGGTATGCTTACAAACAAAATCACTTAATTATACATGAATTGAAGAGTGGCATATTAAAAAGACTTTCAAAAAGGAAATTCAATGATAGTACATAGACTTTGAATAACACTAATAATAAAGAGATAAAAATAAGTTTAGTTAAGCTGTACGAGTTAAAAAGTCATTGATGAAATAACAGAAAAAAATATTGTAAAACAGAATTTTCTCATATTTTTAAGAAAGAAAACACTTTTATATAAGACATAAGACCATTAACACAGGTGTCAAAATTCACAAATTTAGGATGACAGTGGTTAAAATATTGATTCAACAAGCCTGTTTCATTTATACCCAGTTTATACTCCAGAAAGAGCCATGTCATTGATGAAGCGGTCAGGGTAGTTACAGTTTACGGTGAAACAAAGTTTTTCATAGTTTTTACAATGAATTTTTGGTTAATAAGCCGTTCTATAAATGAAATATATGTTTTATCTAACGTATTAATGGCTGAATTTTTGTACTGTATAAAATATAATGTTTTGAGTTTTGCTATGACTTAGCGTTGTTTATTTCCTCGTTACTTGGAGAAAATATTCTCATTAACTTAAAGCTTACATCGAACTAAGAGAATAGACATTGTGAGAGAAAGACTATCTCAAAGGCTTTTGCTTCATTTCGAAAACAACAGGACTTTCAGGGTAAATTTGCTTTAAATGTTCAATGAACTGTGAAACGTAAAAGTGTTTTAAGGACTGTTAACACTTTAAATAATATATGATAACCAGGATAATTCTGCTAGATTGCCTGGGATCAGATTTGTTGTGCAAAATAGTATGTAAAATTTCATTAACGTTTTAAATTTAGTTTTCTATTTTCACAAACTCTACAGCTTTTTATTCATGAATTCTTTAATGCTGCTACTTATGTGTGTTTTGTAAGGATATGTTTTAGCTAAGAAAGGAAGGACTTTACTGGAAGTGACGATTATAGGTCAGATAATTGAAATATTATGGCCTGTCTGTGGCGTTTTTTTGTACAAGTTAATATGTAGAAAGCCTTCTTTTAAGAATACAATAAATACAGAGATATATACCACACATAAGAGTTCCGTGGAAAGAAATCACCCCACTTAAATTAGGCTTTGAAAATAACAGTTGACAATGAACTTTAAAAAACATATAATAGTCAAAAATGTGTAACTTAATCACAGACATTTGTTATGTGACTGTTCAAGTAACAAGCTGATTATCAACGTAATATGTAAGACAACAAATACAAATACAGGTACATATAACTGATAAAAAAATAATAACCCGAGCTCTTTCGAAAGATGGACCACTTTTAGAAAGCGTTCGGATTATAGTGTTTTCATCACTTGATTAACCTACATGTTTTTCTGATATAATAAAGGTACATATAATTGATATTGGTATAAATTAGGTTTAGCGTATGTTTTTTTTTATATGGACGTAGAAATTGCTGAAGTATTAGTTTAATATATCAAATACGTATACTCTTTCGGCATTTTAGTTAGCATGATATATATAATAATGTCCATTGAAGATCACAAGCAATACGAAATTACAAATACTATCATCTTCAGAATCAACTTCAATTAACTATAGGAATATCCAGAAAGTTCAACACACTCCTTCTCATTGGCTGAGTCAGTTCTTTGAAGTTCTTTAGTTCTTCCTGTGAGGTCTTACTTCCTGACGTAAATAACATTCAGGTGGAAATGTTGCTACTAATTTCTCTTGTATCAGTGGTGAACGTTTTCATACTTTCTCCAAAACAATTGCTCCTAGTACTAACGGTGCGACTTCTTCTTCCTCCGACATTACGAAGAGTTCTCCAACGTTCTAAATGGTAGTTGAGAGTATTCCGAACCTTAAGGAAGAGATATATACCAAAAGTAACTTAACTTTGTTTTTCCTTTCTACTTTTATAAGTTACGTAACTATTGTATTTAAAAAAAAACATATCCCTGGGTTTTGGTAAATTATTGATACATACATAGAGATGTGATATTAAAGTGCAATTTATATAAAGAAAATCAAGTTTGGGATCAGCTTCAATTTCAGTTTAAAATATATTGATCTGCTAGTGGTGAATTTTCAATGGACTATTTATAACTGGAATTTTATGAATGTGACGTTTCCGTCGCTGAATAATTCAAAATAACAGCCGAAACGTTGTCCGCTATGAGACATCAAGGAGGTACAGGTCTTTGAAAATTATACAATGTTGCAGCCAACTGGTCTTTAAAACAAATCACTGGCTTATCTCTTATTAGTGAAACTAAATCAATAACTCCAAAATTATTGCTGGGACTTATATTCAGCTTCAACAACATGAAATATAAAAATATTTCACGTCTCTTTTACTTTGTATCATATTAAAATAATTGTTGAATTATTCGCTCTTACTGGTAAGAATTGAATTACCTCAAGGGGTAACTTTAATTCCTACGTTTTTATCATTTCTGTTTCTACTGGCACCTATTAAGTGTTATCATCGTTTTATTGAATAGCTCGTGCTATTCCTATTTGCATTCATAACTGGGTCACCTTGGCTGCAGAGTTATTTTGTTTAACTTTCAGTACATATTTAAGAATATTTTTGAAAATGAATTTAGTGGTATCTCGTTAAGTTTTGTAATACTTCAAGTAATATTTTTCACATCTTGGCATTAACAAATTACATCACACTGCCTGATCATGGAATCTCTCTCTAATGAGGCTGCGTTCATTATTGGGTGTGGCCCGGGATGGCCAGGTGGGTAAAGGCGTTCGACTCGTAATCTGAGGGTCGCTGGCTTGAATCACGGTCGCACCAAACATGCTCACTCTTTCAGCCGTGGGGGCGTTATAATATGCGGTCAATCCCACAATTTGTTGATAAAAGAGTAGCCCAAGAGGTTACACTGCTAAATTAGGAACGGCTTGCTTTGTGCGAATTTCAAAAAACAAACGTTACTAGGAGGACTAAAATTTTATATTCTGCTTTACCAACTTAGAAAAGAAATTCAACTCTAATAGCTTATTTAATATCCTTTATTTTTGCGTTTACTTTAGTTCTCTTACACTGAAATCCATTTTACTGGCATTTTTATCCTGCAGAGATCATGAAGTTGTTTCAGTTACTACAAACTATGCCTTTCTTTGTTTATGTTATTGAAAGTAATTAGGGGCTACATCGTGTTCCAATAGACGTGTTTTCACGTTTCTAAAAATGTATTTGCTCTCTTTATTTTCGAGTTACCCAATGTCTCAAATTTTTCTTATTATAATATACGTGCTTGATTTCTTCTAGCCTTTTGTAGCTTGTGTGGCACACTGATTTGTAGTGTAAAAGACACAGTAGGCTTAACATACACAAAACCACACAGAAGATCTGTTTACATTAAAACGAAACCTCGAGTTTATTATCCTGATCAAAGGTCAAGATAAATATTCATCTCAAAAACAACGAAACGGTAAAAGCATTGTCTTTCATTTGAGTGTATTTTCAAGAAATAAAGAAGGAAAAAGCAAAATAACAAGATAATTAAACAAGACAAAAGAGAAAACCTGGAAAAGAGTGAAATTTCCGAAAAAATGTAGCGGACATTTCAAATGTTCAAACGATCATAACATTTCGAGTATTTATGGCTAAACAACAATAGAAATATCCTTCAAAGTACCCTTCGCTGTTGTTGTTTTTTTGACTAAATGCCCTATTTCAATGTTCAAATTCTGCATTTAACGTATCGCAAAATTTGGTAGTATATCGGGAAATTTTGCCACCCCGAGGTACTCATCAGATGTTAAGAAATTAAAACTATGACATTTCAGCTCATAGGGGCAAGTTGTGTTCAGTCCAATCTAAGTTTTAAAAAATAAGTTGAGCTTAAAAAACAAGTATTTTCATATGGTGTTATATTTCAAACATAATGATTTGTTTGTTTTTAATTTCGCGCAAAGCCATCGGGGAGCTATCTGCGCTAGCCGTCCCTAATTAGCAGTGTAAGATTAGAGGAAAGGTATCTATGTCATCTCCACCCACCACCAACTCTTTGACTACTCTTTTACTCTTATGGGATTGGCCATATATTATAACGCTCCCACGGCTAAAAAGGCAAGCATATTTGGTGTGACGGAGAATCGAATGGCGACTTTCAGATTAGTAGTTGAGTGCCCCAACCTCCTGGCCATGCCGAGCCTAAAACATAATGAAATTCTAATTAATTGCATATAAGAACTATGTGAAGTATAAATTAATTATTTTAAAAATAAAAGAATAATATGTTTCGGATAAGTACGTTATTTAATACAACTGCAATTATTTTCACGTAGAAAATTAAATAAAAACAATGTTAAGAAATCTTTTAAGCCTTTACTGTTTCTACAGTTGTTAATATTAATAGTAAGAGTTAAACAAAATATTTTAAAACATAGAAATGTGAATTAACTGTAACTTGCTTTTCTTAAATTCAGAAAAAAAAATATTTATAGCTTTAGTATTTAAAATGACATTTTTAAATATGCACAAAAAGTACAATATTACTCACCTCTGCGTTCATAAAACAATACAAAAGAGACACTGTAAATCCCTGTTTCAAATTAAGAGAATATTATTTAGTAAACAATGTTTACAATACGAACTCTTACATAGTAATGACAGGCAAATATTTCATTTAGTTATTGAAACACAGTAGCATGTGTGTTAAATTTTCTGTCCAATACCATAATACACACGAGTGAAGTGCTGTGGATAACTAGCTTTCAAAGGTATTTTTATAAAGCAACATAACATTACATTTTTTCTTCAATCCTCAAAATACAACCACTTTATTGTTAAACAAGAACAACTGGAGAAAATGGAACAAGTTAGGTTACTTTGATGTACATATACATAAATATCTTAATGATACATGAATTCTCGAACTCTGCTGAGATTAGCTACAAATGAAATGTGAATTTATTGTTATCCCTTAAAAATTCAAAAAAAAAATGTTTGCAACTATTATGACATAAAATTATTCCTAAATAATACTACTATTTTCTTGTTGTACCTATATTAATAGTTTTACTAAAAATTAAGAATAATTTAGGCCTCATTGGACTCCTTTCGATATATTGCAAAATAGTATATAAATAATCGAAAAAGCATAATTAAAAAGACACGAGACTCCAAAAGATGAGATGTAATAAATATATTAGAGAACAATTCATATTTTGTAATGCAGAATATTTTATAAGAGCTTATAAACCTATAAAATATACATTTTCCAATATCTTTAAATTATAAGCTTAACCGGTTTTTCTAGAATATTAAAAAAAAATTAAAAAATTATCTTTGAACAATATTGACGTTCCTTATTTTAACCATATATTTTTTATCACTTATTCCTGCTGAAATATATATTAGGTTTCTTGTTGAAATAAAAATGTGCCTAATTCGATTTTTAAAGTTATTACTTTTAGTATTGCATAAAAACCGTCAAATGCAAATTTATTTATTTTTGGCATGGGAAACTGCCTTTTGTTTAAGTGAATTTGTCTAGCGGCAAACAAGTAAGAAGTACCAAACAGACTGATATTCATTCAGTCTTTGAAGTATTTTGAATGAAAAAAATTACCTGGGTTGATAGTAACGTAGCCTGGAGATATGTGAAAACTACTCGAGCTGTCTTGTGTGTTGGGGTGACTATGACCAGGACATAGGTCACTCCAAGAAGCGGAATAAGTACAAGGAGAGCTTTAGCAGCTTTTCTGGGAAGGAAACAAGAAAATAATACTTTCTAAGATCCTTTTTGTATGTTTATAAGAATGCATCAAAATATTGTTTACATTCTAACGAAGTAACATAAATATTTATAATTTAAATATATAAACATACGTACAGCTCCACAATATGTAAATGAAGTAATAAATACATGTAGGTTAAATATATAAGCATATATAAAGTCCCATAAAATATTTCACGAATTTTGGGTTACCAAATATGAAACAAGAATATCGAACAAAATGTGACTGCCTTATTGGTGTGTACATATGCAAGTAAAATAACATTTCAGTTAAGGATAAACGTCGCCACATATTCAAAAACACTTTTCACTATTCACTTTTTAGTATAACCTACGGCCTGTAATAGACTGCTCCTAGAAGTGTTTAGAGATCAACGAAGTTTCGGCTTATTCAACTTTAAAAAGGCATATGAAAAGTAGCTGTAACGTTATCCCACTTTAGAAAGAGATATGAGCAATCACTTAAACTCTAAAATTATACCATTAATTCTGCTTGAAGTACCTATGGAGCTTTCCTGAGCTGATAAAGTGTTTAAAAAGGATTCTTTTGTGTTACCATAAATAATGGTTTTTACTCTTCCTAGAAGAAAATGGGAATATCTGAAAAAAGTAGATACTTCAATAGTTTATTTGAAAGCTCTAATATAATTTTTAACCTTACTATCGTTTCATTGTACTTGCTTTGTTCTTAGTTTCTAAACTCCAGAAAAAATCTCTGTGATAACTTTTAATTATCAGTTAACCAATACACTTTAAATTACATATACTACAATTGTATAAAACTAGAATTGTTTGATATTTATGGTAACTCCATATTAATAAAAAAATTTCATCCTTTGCATTTACGTGAAGAAAGTTAAGAAAAATACCTATACTGTTGATGTTCCACAGTGGACCTGACGCGTAACTTTGTGATTAAAACCCACATTATTCTTCCAAGGAAGTACAGATTAACCTAGAATAACAGATGATAACATTAAGTATATAACCTAAACTGTACGTATAATTATAAACTCCTACACTATTGTTAATTGCCGCTTCGTGCAAAACGTTTAGCTCTAGAGTTTCGTGGGTTCATTTCTGAATCAAACTTGTTCTTGCCTTATTCAGACTTTATCTATTTTGTATTATCTGATATTTTGTGAATTTCGAACACAATGTTATAATTATGTATTTAAAATTGTAAAAATTAAATTTGTTCTTGAATTAAGCACAAAGCAACACAATGGGCTATCTGTGCTTTGCCCACCACAGGTATTGAAACCCAGTTTTTAGAAGTGTAAATCCACAGACATACTGCTGAGCCACTGGGGGGGGCAATTAAAGTTGAAACAGTTTTGTAGATTAAATTTGATCCCTTGTTATCTGTTAATTATACCTTTAGGTGTTACATTGATGATATCAGAAAAATAAGCAGATACAGTAATTATTAATAAAAAACGAGAAAAACTCTTTCACATGTTACTTATACTGTATATGTTATAGTGCGATATAAAAATACTACACTACATCCAACTTTGCATATGATACGGTTACAAAATATATCGTATTTTACACAAATTGGAACGTATAACTAAATTATAAAGCAGTGATACATCATGGTAGTTCAAACATTATTTATTAATAATACGTACTTAATCAGCGACTTGTATAAAACATCTCATTTTGTCACTTTTTCATCAAATTTCCAAAATGCTTAGGAACACCTCTGATTGTTCTACTAATATCAGGAAGATGCTCATAAACTGTTATTTTGTTTTGGGCATGAAAAATATGAAGAGGCTGATAATAAACATATGCTAGTTTCAAATCAACGTAAATTGTATGACATTTCTATAAGAGAAAATGAAAGTATTTATATTTATATCAATGTTATTAAGACTGTTTGCTGCCGTTCTTAATTTTGAACTACTAATCAGATAAAATACAGCCAATCGGCAAAACCCTACTGTAAACTCCACACAAACGAACTGACTTTCACTCTTATAAAGTACTAACAACTCAAAATGTAGGTAATAATTTGTGATATCGCACAGATTAGAACCAAGTTCACCAGCTCCAAAATTCAGGACCAACTCGCGTCCAAATAAAAATGAAAAACCACACTATGAGAATAATTCTGTTGTCATACCTATACCAACCTCTTCTCAATTTATTTCTATGAAGTTGTTATTTAGTTTAGAGATCCACATCAACCACATTATAAGAGGTAACCAGCAGCAAATTTCATTAAGAAACTTGGCCTATCTTGTCATGCAGGTTAAGGTTTATTATTATAAAATGCTCATTTTTATTACTTATGAAGAGCTGAGTGATATATTTAATCATAAAGTGAACAAACAAAGAGGAAATGCTTCTATACAAAGATAAGAAATAATTATATCAAGGTAATCTTCTGACTTATATAGAATTCATGATAATGGAAGATGTATAAGATACTGAGGAGCCAATACGCCAAGTACGGAGTGATATATGTGTGTGTGTGTGTGTGTAAAGAGAATTTTCAATAGCATTATGTCAATAAACATATCCTAACACATTAAGAACACTTACATTTGATGATGTTGTTGAGACGCATATAAGTCACGAACTTTTTATTAACTGGATAAACTGATACTTGTTAATTTTTAAGGGTATTTTTCTATACACAAATCAAGATATACAAAAAACGTATATGGATGCCATCAACTTAATACATCCGAGACCTTGCACGATAAGATGTAGTTTTACTTTCCTAGTGTATTGTTGTTATTATTTTAGTTACAAGATTTCACTATCTTATAAATATAGAAACATTGACTTGTAATTTTACTTCATTATTATTGCTTCATAAATGTAAAAATAAAGGTAAATAAACTTATATTTTGTTTCTCAAAATGTGCAGTAATATTAACAACCGTTCCTGGAAAAATGAATAACCTTCAAGACGTCACTAAATACCCTTTATATCATTCATTCAATTACACCATTATTCCCAAATTGCACTTGAAGTGTGTGTGTGCTTTCTTGTAGGAAAGCCACATCGGAATCTCTGCTGTTTCCACTTAAGGGAATCGGGCCCCTGATTTTAGTGTTATAAATCCGAAGACTTACATCTCCCCGCGGGCGACACACCTGAGAAAGAAAGGTCCGTCCTTCGAAAGCGCTAGGGTTATAAGGTTTTATTCATTTTTGTGTACTTGATGTACAGGGTTGTCAGAACAGTGGAAAAGGAAGTGAGATACAACTAACCTACAGAATGTTTTTATATCCAATAATAACGTGAAACATACTAAACAGAATGATAAAAATCATGAGCACAAAATTTTTTGTGAATAAAAGAAATAATTAATTTTGAAAGTTTGGTGATAAATTGGATAGTAGAGAGAGGTTAAGATGAAATAAAAAGTGTATTAGAATGAAGTATACAATTATTAACTGTAGAATAAATAACAAAGTAGTGTATAAAAATGGTGTTACATGTCAGAGTTGGGAAATATAGAACCTCATATTCGAAAACAATTATAATTGTGCACTTGTGGTCTCATTGGAGGTTAAAACAATACAATTTTTAAACACATTTCTGTTAGTGTTCGAAACAGTATAATATAATACCAGTTGTTTTGCAATAATAAAAATAATGTAATAGAAAATAAGCTAAATAACTTAAAAATTTGTGGGCAATATTATGTGTGCCAATTAAACTCAGAGTAGGCTTGGTATATATAAGCTTGTCTTCTGCGAACCTTTTTTTTTCACTTAATTTTCGTGCCACAGACACAACTGAAGAACTAAGGTAAGCTAACTAGTTTAAATTATTTGTTCTTCAATGCTCATATTTACTGAAAATAGCATGCTTTAGATACAGGTGGTGGACCTAGTGGGTATCCATGTTGTTGTGAAAAAGTAAGTATTCGTACCCCGCTGGGACTGCGGTAAATTTAAGAATTTACAAGACTAAAATTAGGGCGTTCGACTCCTTTCGGTAGACAAAGCAGATAGCTCGATGTTGCTTTGCTATAAAGCACACGCACACAAGTAAGTATTCCGTTCGTACAATCATATGCTATTATACAATTTTAACGAGCTTACTATATGAGACACGTAAGAAAATTTTTACCATTGGATCTTTCCCATTAGTTACAGTAACAATCAGTTATGACACTCAAAATAATTTTTCAAAGAAATTAAAAATATTATTAATATTGTTAAAGAGGAAACTCCAACAATAATTATATTTTTCTGAAGCAAAATAGGTAATCTCCCAGAGACTGCAGCTAATATATATATATTTATAAGCACAGTAAAATAAACCTAGAAAATATATGGACGATACAGACAAATTAACAACTTAATTATTTCGATTGATCTATAATAAATACAAATTTCAAAATTAATTATTATAATGCTCAGAACACCAAAAATATCTTTTTAACATTTTTGCTGCAATTAAACCATTTAAATTCTGTTCTATGTTGAAAGTCGTATATATTTTCCTTCCAAAAAACAAAACCCGGTCCTTTAAATATATGTAGCGTACATTTCATTGTATGCACATTTAAACACTCATTAATCTTATAATATTTCATAAAAAGCGCCTAGTCTTAAGGAAAAACAACACATAAAGCTTCGTGTATTTTTACTTAACGAAAAGGTAAATAGAGGGCTTACCGCTAAAACAAATATGACAGGAACAATGAAAATGAAATCATAGTTATCTTTGTTTTTCCAGGGACACCTAAAATTAAATAGAAACGTTCAAGTTTTGAAAATACATTTATTTAAACAATCTATGTCATATTTTAAACAAGATTCTCCTCAGAATCAGAAATTAAAGAATAAATTTTGAATAACAGTAAGAGAGACTACAAGAGCAAAATAATTTTATTTGTTACGTACATGTTTCGGGTGTTTTATCATTAGTAAACATATTGCAGAATGATTATTTATATTTCATTTATTTTAAATGTAACGCTAAACTTTTGATCGTTTTTGATACAAAGGAGGAGTGGTGGTGTTTGACATGATGAATGTCGAAACACTGTCATTCATTAATACGTAGTCGATACTTTTACCGGTAGAAATAAAAACAATAGTATGTTAAAAATTAAATAGATGCAAATCAAGAGGCGAATGCACTCTTTAAAAAGTATAATTTGCAAATAAAGAGGTGAATGCACTGAAAATTTGCCAGTTTGCCCTGAAGAAGAAAGATCCGCTTTTCAAATGCGCTAGGGTTATAGTGTTTTTATTCCATCTCTATCAACCTTGAACCTACGTGTTTTTTAACATCATAAATTGATCTTTATTATACCATCCTTAATAAGAATCAGATTACTAGCACACTTTGATTTTTGCTACACCATCCTTAATGAGAACAATATCCCTACCGTACTTTGATCATTGTTATACTATCCTTAGTAAGAATCAGATCACTACTGTACCCTGATCTTTGTTATACCACCCTTAGTTAGAAACAGGTCACTACCGTATCTTGTTGATTATCATACCATCAAAAACAAAAAATAATACAATGAACAACAAAAGTAAAATATTGGGAAATAACTTCCTTTTTGAATTAGTGGTAATATTTTGGAACATGAGTCTTAAACGGACTAATTTGACTACCTCATTTCGGTAAATACTGTGCTCTCACTATTATAGGGGATGAACTTCCACAGAAGGATCCTACATGTTTGTAGTAGCTTGTCCTTTAGAGCCATTGATTTCATAATTAACTTTTTCAATGACTTATAAAGTTTCACCGAGAACAGCAAGTATCAGGTCATCCCTGAAGTAATATCCGATCTCAGATTTAGAAGAAGAGGAAGGATTTAAAACGCTTTTAATGTTATTTAATCAATAATGTATGTTCCATTATTATTAATTACTTCCTCCCAATGACTCACATGATTCTGAATGCCACTTCTATACAATTATTGGGGGTTGGAGGAAAAGAAGGTAGAGAGGGTAGTTTTGACATCTTCATGTGTTCTAAGCTTTTTCCATCAAGATAGTTCTGAAAAGTTCGGAATAGATGATAATGAGATTGGGCAAGATCTGGAGAATAAGGAAAATGTGGAAGTTTTTCCTTATGTAGCTCTTCAATCTTTGCAGATGTGATCCTTGCTGTATGGGCCGTGCATTATCCTAGTGTAACACAGCACCTTTACGATTGATCAAAGAAGGCCTCTTTTTCTTTCCGTGCAATATTCAAAAGCTCTAACTGTTGACAACGGAAGTCTGATGTAATCCTTACATTGAGTAGCAGAGATTAAAAGTGAATCACATCAACAATATCCAACCAAACGTTTAACAAGACTTTCCTAGTGTGGAGGTCCATTTGGGGTTGTGCTTTAGCCAGTTTATCTGCACTGAGCCATTGTCTGCGGCGCTTAACATTTTTATGAAATATCCATTTTTCATCTCCAGTCACTATCCTGCACCCAAAAAGGTGAGTTACGTTCACGAGAGCGCAAAAAAGTGCAAATGTCCACTCTTGTTCTAAGGTTGGCTTCTGTCAAATCATGGGGGACCTATTTTGCAAATTTTGGCATCTTTATAAGCTGTTGTAGATAACAATGAACTATTGAATGATTGAATTAAGCTTCTATGCTAGTTCTTCATCCAGTGCAACCAGCAAAGGTCATCATTGAACTCAACAGGACGACCTGAACGTGGCTCATCACGCAAGCTGTAGTCACCTGATTTGAGCTTCTTTCATTGAGAGACTCCGCATCATAAACACCGCGAATGTTTCGTGTAGTTTCTGCTGCATTGTTGCCTTTTTAAACTCATAAAGCTTTATATGCTTCATGTGCTCCTCAGACACATCCATCTTCATAAGGGTGTATAAGATTAATGATCTGAAAAAGTTAAATTTGGTTATTTTCTTTCATTTGTCTGCAAATTTTCATAAACGTCCTACTGCAAATTTTAGTCATTAAAGCTTTCTACAAAGACAGAAATGACAATGCACTTTCTGTGTTAACTTTTCGGACATTACTTTTGAAATGACCTGATATAATATCACTGAATCAGTGTAGTTCATGTTTCACCAGTTATTTAAAGGAGAAAAATTTATTTCATACTTACAGCTTTTAATAACGTTCACATATGGACGATTAACTCAAATTATTATGACATTTAATTTAAATGGCATGATTAAGTCCCTTAGTTTCACTGATTATAGTGAAAGCTATCTGATGCCTTATATAGGTACTGTATTTTATATACTTGATAATGTTGATGCATCATCTTTTTCACATTTAACAGAAGAAGAATAGGATTGAGGAACACAAATATAAGTTTTGGCAGAGTCACCTTCTGCTGACACAGTTTTATTATTTCTAACAGAGTAGTCGGTGGTGATGTTGTGGATGCAGTATATTAAATGAGTTTAAGAGAAAGCTCGATAAGTATATGAATCATAAGGGCTAACTTTAAGGTGTGTGTTTCTAAGTTACTTTAGTTTAGAGTGTGGAACAGCCACAATGGACAGATAGGTTCCGTGTTTTTGCAAAACGTTGTATTACGCTAAATAGTAAAACTTGTTTGCACAATATATAACGAATTACTTTTTCTGTGTGCTAAAGTAAATTAAAATTATTAAAATGTAGGTCAGTAAGTGTAATATTCGAGTGTTATAAAGCGAAACATTGTATTAATAGCAATGAAATAAAACAGAAATTATCTTCTCTTGATTAAAAAGTGACGCATAACCAGTCACAAGACTGCGTTAGTGTTTCTAGTATTTCTTTAGAAGGCGTCAAATTTCAACTCAAAACCATTCCTAAAGTAAATTACAACAGTTTCTGAGTCATCGTTCTATTTAAAAACTGTTATTCGAGTACAGACAAGAACAAGTCTCTATTAGTACCCAAATGTTGAAATAAATAGTGTCATGTACAATACTGAAAGGTGTAAACACAAAAATCATTTTTGGTGCATTGTTAATAGTAGCATTAGGTATGAGCTACAAAATGTATTGCGCCGGCTTCAAGAATATCAAGAATACATGTAAATCCATCAGAAATATGATTCATTCAACAAACTAAAACACGCATAAACACTTTAACTTGCAAACATTATAGTATACGCCTTAAAATCATAATTAACCTTATATTGTTTTTTTATACCAGAAAGTTTGTTTGGTGGCTTGTTTTAGCGTATAGTTTCTAAGTAACTATTGACAGTCTGTTTACAATATCTCTACCTATTCTATCACTGCGTGCACAAATAGAAAAAAATCCATGCAAAACACTTCAGTTGCTATTCAAATTTCAAGTCATGTTGTGTAGATTTAAGATGTCGCTTCTTGTTCACTTTGTCGGTCACATTACTAGCTCGGCTAAGTTTGTAAAACAGTCCACCAGTGCACTTGAACAAAAGACTAACAAAAACTGTTTCGTTTTCTTAACCTAAAGATGACGCAAGAGGGTCGAAACGTTGTTCTCTCCTTATCAATAAAAATGTTAATACCCATAGTAGCCGTTCTGAGATACATTGTTATTGTTCAACCGATGTACTGCTGAGACAATGGGGAGGCGAGGGGAGAAGGTAAATTATTTTGAGAAACCTCTCAATACTTTATAGTTGTCTTTTTAGCTTGACGAACCTTGATTCAGACGAAATGCCTAGTCAACACTGAGCATAGTAGATATAATGTGGTTGTGATATTATCACATTCTCTACTTTCTCTCATTTGTTCTTATTGTATTCTATAAGCATAGTGAATGCATTTCTTTATCAATGTGTGAGTCATAGATGTCAAAAATATTGTATGTCCTGTTATCCGTATTTGCCAAAGTAATATATATATAACCACCCATTTTGTATATTTCTTTATAGTTTTTTTTTAACTTCGAAAAGCATTTTGCCCCCTGAAGTTTCCTCTGATTGACAGGAACCCTGGAGTCGGACATTATCACATTATTCGAAGAATTATATAAGATAGGCACAAGAGACGCGCATGTTATGGTTTCTTCAAGGACGTTATACGATTCGTGTCTTTTAATAAACATCTTGAGAAACTTGAACCAATACTGTTCAGTAAAACGTATGACTTCTATACAGTTGGTGTTTCTGGAAATTTGGTCAATTTACATTGGTTTCTTTTGTGGAAAACAAACAAGAAAACGTAATTTTACAGAGCTTTCTCAGTAAGCAAGATATTTCAGGCAGAGAGTTCCAAGAATGAACCACTTAAAACTCTGTAGACAAAAATAAATATGTTTTATCATCTTCTAATTTATATCACTTCAAAGTGAGACCACTTAGTAAGAGTTCATGAGTGTTCCTGATTTTTAAGAACATTGAAGTGTTCTTTCCGAAAATGTCTTTTATTTCCTCCAAGTACTAAAATATTTAAGACTACATGATTTCAAGTTCTTAAAACTATTGCAAAAGAAAGTAGCAAGAGACAGTCTTGCCCTTCGTGTCCCCCAGTGGCACAGTCTACGAATTTACAATGTTAGTAACCTGGTTTCAATACCTGTGATGGGTAGAGCAGAGATAGTAAATTGTTGTTAACTGCAAAACAAAGAATCAAACTTGTCTTTCGCATATCTTGATATGTAAAAAAAAATAAACATTTTGTGAACAAATAAAACAAAAGAAGCACCTTATTTATCGATTCGTTTTGCCGAACGTTGTAGTTACTCTATAAGAACAAACTGTAAAACAATATTTTCACTTGACACTGATGCACGACATACAAGAAGTAACAAAGATTAAACAAACGTGGTTTAGAAAGAATTGAGGGTGCAGGGGAGGAGAACTAGTCTTTGCTAGAATGATAAATGAAATAAAAAACAGTATTTGTGTTTTTATTACTGTCTTACATATTTAAGATCATAATTTAACATTACTCGGTTAGGGATATTAAAAGTATACCTTTTAAGTAAATTTTATGTCTAATAGACACCAACTCCCACTCAGTATAAAAGACACTAGTGCTAACTACGCAATATGATTTAGCAGCCGAGTCTAATGATAATGTCTTTTGACTCAGGAAAGCTATCATTTAGTTTATTGGTGCTGGATGAAAGCGTATTATGAACTAGTCATATCCTTGTTCGTGGGCTTTCATTTCATCAGTGATGAAGTAGGAAGTGTTCAGTTAATTCTTCTGTTCCTTTACTTTTATGTTAAATAGAATACAATTGTATAATCTAATTCTATGAAATTAAGCACAATTTTCCAAATATACTAGAAATGCATGTAGTGTAATATTTAATTCATACTTAATATAATTAATATTTT
Source organism: Carcinoscorpius rotundicauda (assembly GCA_011833715.1). Taxonomy (NCBI): domain Eukaryota; kingdom Metazoa; phylum Arthropoda; class Merostomata; order Xiphosura; family Limulidae; genus Carcinoscorpius; species Carcinoscorpius rotundicauda. Next base: position 37,248 of record VWRL01001376.1, read on the forward strand.
AATATAAAACATGATATGGCTGTAAATTCAGCTACATTTCGTCTAAGTTGATAGCAAAGCCAAACCCTGTTACAAAATATCTCTACGTAGTTTATCATTATTTTAACGTAAAATAGCAACATATTCAAAATAACTATGATCTTACAATTCTTTATTTACAGTGCAATAAGTATTGATTTTTAGTTATTGTAAAGATAACGCCCTCTCTTGAAGCCGCTTTCCTTCTATTGATATAATTCCTCTCATTAATAACCTTGGAAACGTCGGTTAATTTTTCACTTAAAAGGTTTAATTAATTCATGTGAAAGGTATTTCTAAAGAAATTTCGATCGTAATGTACTGAAAAGACTCAAATTACAGGGATAATACTACTACCAAATCAAGACTGGCTGTAATACAGAGTAAGTGACTATTGTTTGATCAGTGGTCATCTCTAATCTCAAGTTTCTCTCATCATTCATATTGCTATTAAAGTGATAGCTTGACTGAGTCTGCTTTGTTTACCAAACCTATTACTCTCGTTATAATCGGGACTAAATTGGATTAAGAGTAACAAAGCTATTCACCCGCGTCTAAGAACACAAGATTAAATTACACGTCTTTCTGTTGTGCAACATTTAGTCTAAGTTTTAAATCGCTTGTAGCGCGAATGGTAAAAGAATAAGAAAGATACTCATGCTTCAGTTACAAAGACTAGGCCTAATTTATAATTTATGAAAATTGATTTCTAAATACTATGAAAATTGTACTGCTGTTTCAGAATTTCTTAATACTGTTTGTACAGTTCAGATGAACATGAAATATTGTTATTTCTTTCGAGCAACCAACTGATTTTAGAATTTTCTTCGTCATAAAGGAACACAAAAAACGAACATTTATTTTCCTATAGCACGTCTGCCAGTTGTTCGAGAGTAAGTGTACAGCTTACAATGTAAAAAATCCGGGATTCGATTACCTGTGTGAAGAGTACGCAGATGGTGCATTACATATTTTTGTGCTAAAATAAACAATCTAAAGAAAATGTCATAGAACGTTTTCAATCTATACGTCCATTCAGTTGTTGTTTTCTAATGTCAAAGCATTTATAGTATCCAAGTAAATAACTTCAAATATTGTTTCACACTACTTTACGATAATTACATCAATAATTAAACCTATACGTCAATATAAAATGCTGCATCACACTGGTTTAACTTGTGAAATAGGAATCGTACATTAATTTGCGTTGTATTTTTGCTACTTGTATGTGACGTTCTTCAGTTTTGGAGTTAGCAAAACGAGAATAGAGAGGCGGACTGGGAGAGGCCATGAGATGTCCTTGCTTATATAGATAGCGCTCCATTCTAAAGGGGTGAAAATGTGTCTTGAGGGTCACCCAGGAATAATGGGGACTTCCGAATATTTTCAGAAACGCTGAACCCAAATCTGCAATCGTATTTTGTAATACTAGCCCCACTCAAGATCCTGAAGGCATCATATTTGAAACTGTTTTCATATCTTCTCTTTAGCGGGAACATATGTTGCTCATATTTCCAGGTATAACGGGTAGATGTTCCATTGGAATACAATTTCGAGCACTGGACACCGGATGATCTTCATATTTCTATAAATCCTAGGTGAAGGCTTTGAAATCCATAGCGGAGCGCAAGTACTTTATGCTAATCAAACCAAACCAGCTGGACTCGAACACTTTATATTCAATCTTATTAGTAAATAAAGTAATAATAAAACTATCATCGTCAGTCTAAAACAAAGTTTACCCTGTGATTTACTTAGAGAACTTGTACTTACATCAGTGTGGTTAAAATGAATCTCTTTATTTTTCTCTTCTGTATAAAATATATATTTTTTTGTAAAACAGGACAATATAAAGAGCTACAGAGGGTTTATGTATTTCTTCCTTTGTGGTCTAGCATATTTATTTTGAATTACTTTAGAGTCTGTTTGTTTGTGTTTTAGAAGTAAGCACAAAGCTACACGATGGGCTATCTGTTCTGTGCCCACCACGGGTATTAAAACCGGGTTTATAGCGTTATGGGTCCACAAGCATACCGTTTTGCTACTGGGGAGGCACTTACCAGTAGTTAAGTTTCCTAGACACGTAATCAAAGTAAGAACGATCAAGGTTATTTATATTGAAGTAACTCAAGTATTTAACTATGTTACAAATAGCGTTAGTGGGAATTACCTGAAAAATAGACAGTTTCACATACAAATGATAGAAACAATGAAATAAGTGTCCTAAGGATGCGAAGATAAACATGTATAATAGATCTGGATGTAGTGTAAAATCATTCAGATCAGATTCATCACTGGTAAGTGATCTTCCTGAGGTGCATTTGTATATAAATTTATGGTATGTTATTTTAGGATTTTCTATTACCTATTTGTGTAATTATTACATATGTTATACATAGATCCTTATGTATGCAGGTAGAATACAGGAACAATAAACACGTTTTAGAAACATGAGTTTGATAAAATACTAAAGTTATCCGAATCAATTTGTTAGCTTATTTGTTTAAGTACAAAACTGAACGTTGTCTGAACTGCGCCCATCCCAAGGACCGACCACTAATTTTGGTTTCATAAGCCTTCAAGTATACAGCTAAGCCACCCGAATCAGGCTAATAATTTTGGAACCACTAATCTGAATATTTACAAATTTCTAGTGCGGTCGGTGTTAATGAAATACTTTGGGTAATACCAGTTCTCAAAGGCCCGATTAGTGAATTGTTAAACTAAACTAAAAAATTATTAATTTCAACAATAAAATAGCGCATCCTTATGATACGCAAAAAAACCCTAAAGTAATAGTGCATATCTGGCGTACAAGCTTAATCAGAAACTTAAAATATCACAAACTGTCGTGCACTTCACTCATTTATCATCAATATCATTGTTAACAGTGGACAGTTCCAGAGATAAGTAGCTTTCGTATTTGATGAAAGTGGAAACTAATGTTATCTTACAGAACGAAGTAACGTTAATGTAGATCTTTTATGTATATATTTATCCTACACAGAATTTGAATTAAGATAAAAAAGTATATTTTTTTACCCTTGTAGATGTTAGTTGATCACTACCTAACACAA
>VWRL01001377.1:0-40096 GCA_011833715.1 Carcinoscorpius rotundicauda
TTTACACTTTTCTTCTGGGTATACTCAAAGGTATACTAAAAATTACCTACTTCACTTGTGACATAGAATCACTTACCAAGTGTGTCACTGTATAAATCGGATCACACATTTTATGCTACACAGTTTAAGTAAGATCGCATTTCTTAAGTGTCAATGTTCGAATGAGACACATCTTATGTGACTATTTTTAGATAGGATTGCATATCTTATGTGTCATAGCTTAAATAGAATCACATATTTTATACGTTACAGCTTAAACAGAATCCATATCTTACGTGTCACAGTTTAAATAAAATCACACACCTTATGTTTGAAAGCTTCAATAAGCTCATATAATTTACACGGCAGGGTTTAAAGAGTAATTCTTGATAATTCTTTGTTAACTTAAAGATGCCCTACGAAGATCGAAACGCTCTTCTCTGCTTATCATTAAAAGTGTTAATACTCATACCAGACGTCCTGAGATAGAAGATCACGTATCTTATGTGTTACAATGTTACTCATCGGAATCAACCTGTACATATGAATATGAGCTCTTCATGAGATGAGTATTTTGTAGTAGATGCATAGCAAACATTGAATAGGAATGCACATGGTTTGTGTTTTCTTAACTTAAAATAAATAAAAAAATCTCTCTCCGTAATTTTTAGACCGCGGGTGCGTTATAAGGGTATCGTTAAAATCGTCGTTTTCAATAAAAGAAAAGTAGTCTAAAAATTGGCGGTGGGTACTAGTAACTCCTTACCTTCCCATCTAGCTTGCAACCTCCTAAATTAATGACAGTACAAAATGTCTTTGCGTACCTTTGCGCGAAATCCAGTTAACAAAATAAAAAAGATACAATCCAACAATTCGATTACAGTAGTTCAAGATATGTCGATGATTGGCGCTGATTAGCTGTCTTCCTTTTTGTCTATCAGGTAGCCCTTGTGAAGATTTTAGCGAATAAACGAAAGTTCTCAAAATTTAGTTTTCATACGAATTTTTCAGCAAATAAATTACCATTACTCTGGTTAACTTAAAACACTTGACACTTTTGTCTTTCTAAATTCGTAATTCCTTCGTTAATAGCACAGAAATTTCCTACTGTTTTTGGTTCAAAATTAACCTTAGTTCCATAGGCTAACAAATAATTAAAATGATGGCTTGTCATTAGCAGCAGGGTGGCTCTTGAGCACGAGCTTTAACGATGGACTTCAAGATAACGAATAAGGATCTCGAGATTCGAAAAGAAGTGTCACCTGTTCGATTTTTATCTTTTTGTGAGCAGTTTCGAAGCACTATAGTTATAAACAAAATAAAGACATTTCTTATAAATTTTATGTATGTATATGAGATTAAAAACTAGGAAAAGAAAACAGTTTTTAAAAAGCGTGGTTAACAATAATTCTATTTCTTCTTTGTAGCCTTGTCTTACTATGAGGAGAAATAGTGCTTGTTTTAACTTTCATGTAAAGTTCATTTTCATTAAAGATGATAAAAGATTTTTCGAAGTGTAATTATTTGCATCAATCAATGTCCACTTCACCTGTTTGTTTAGGTCAGCTTTCCAAGGAGACGAAAAAAAGTAAGTTAGGGGTGAACAACTAAAACATTCTAACTGAACTAATTTGCTTTGTTTCAAGTTTATTTATGCAACTTCATATAATATGTGATTCACGTTGGATGACAACTTTTCAACATAATTATATTTTAAAGTATCATTTAATACCACTGTGCAACAAATTTCAGGTTCAAAAAAGTACAAGTTAAATAAGACTTGTTTCTGAGTCAAAAAATTGTCTTGATTCTGAATCTGATATTTATTCCTCCAGATTAGGCACCGTTCTCCTGTACCATGAACCATATGTTTTATAATATACTGTAAAATATCGCGTATTGAACACAACATTGCAAATACTGAAAGTTACAAAAACAAAACAAAACTTTAGTTGGTATAACAAAACATTTATTGGTTATGAATTAAAAACACACACTTGTCATTTTAAACAACTTTTGTTCTTCTAAGCCTCTTGTGTGGAGTGTGATATTTTTTTATACCCCAGCAGCAGTCTGCCAACATGACAGGGTTCCGTTTTCCTTTAAATCGTCGCTCTATCACTGAAATATTCTGATGGAATGTCTCGCCATGTTCATCACTTACAGCATCAAGATTTTCCGCAAAAAAATTCAAATGAGAGTGGAGCACATGAACTTTTAGAGACATGTTACATCCAATATCATGATAATGACTCAACAGATCATTCACAATTTGCACATAGTCTTTTAAGCGATGGTTCTCCAGGAAGTTATCACAAATTTTCTTGAATGACTCAAAGGCAAGCTTTTTTTTCTCTTGAGATGTGTGATGAAGGTTTCATCAAGTAAAATTTTTCGAATTTGGGGATCTATGAAGATACCTTCTTTAATTTTAGCTTGACTCAGGAAAGGGAACTTCTCTGTAAGATATGCAAATGTGGGGAATTCCTTGTCTAAGGCTTTCACAAATTGCTTAAACAAACCAAGTTTAATATGCAAAGGTGATAGAAGAATTCTATGACTTTTCACAAGTGGTTTTTGCATAATGTTGTGTTTACCTGCTCAATTTAATCTCGGATCGGCCAATCCTTGCGTACATAATGTTCAGTTCTTGCTCTGGAGTTCCATAAGCACAGGAAGCAGCAAAATTTAGTATAGCCAAGCTGAAGGCCAGTATGCATGGCCACAACCTTGAAATCTGCACAAATATGCCAGCTATGGTCATCATACTGTATGCTTGTTAGAATTGCTTTCAGATTTTCATATGATTATTTCATGTTGTGCTGTAAGCTATGGGAACAGAAGGCAGAGTGTTACCATTGTGTAGCAGAACAGCTTTGATACTGTCCTTGGATGCATCTATGCAAAGTCGCCAGTTGGTGTTATCATATGGTATTTCCAGTTGCTCAAAAAGTTCAGTGATGTCATTGCAAAAGCATCCTTCATGGTGAATAATGTAAACAGATCCTCTGTACGTTTCCTGTACAGTGTTATATTCACCCCTTTCTTAAGAAGATAACGTTTTTGAAGTCTTGATCCAGAAACTTACGTTTGTCTTTTGCTAAATAGAGATCCCTGCACAAGTCATTTAGAGCCTCTTAAGAAAATGGTATTGGTTTATTTTCGCTTTATGGATGATTGGGCTCCACATATTCACCACTGTAATGTTCATCCACACTGCTGGAACTCTGCGCTTCTTGATCTGGAGGTTTGGGCACAGGTAAATTTTCTGAGTGCTTTACTGGACGCATTGCTGATTGCAAATTTGGGTAAACAAATTGTTTCTTTTTCTTTGCTGTAGTACAGCCTGTAAAGTCTTGCTGACAGAAATAGCAATCATTAGAGTGATCTTTCTGCTCACGCCAAATCATTAGCACACCAAACTTCATGTGAACATTTTTTCCTGCATATCAGGCACTCAATGTCTTCACACATGTAAGGCAACACACATGAGGAGCCCATGACTTGTCTTGGTCTCCTAAGTCACAAAAAAAGTACGCCTTGTACATTTTCTTGATATGGCGTGTAATACTGCGCTTTTCTTTGACAAAAGTGAATTCCCCACATATGTAACAGAATCTGTTTGGATCATTTTTCACTGTCTTGCACTCATTGTTGAAAACAAATAAGATCTGAAAAAAAAAACATTAAACACAAGCTTTGAAGTACAAAGTATTGAGTGATAAACTCAATTAAATATAAGCACACAATAATAAACCAGAAAATATGATTTTAAACTGTACTGCGTTATTTATAATATCACATTGTAGGTGTTACTAAGATTGGTATCTAGCCCTGGGTTGAAAACCATTTTACAGTGCGGTAGAGAATTTTATTTAATAATAATGACAAAAAAGGGTATACAGTGACAATTCTGCAAACACCATGCCTAATTAAACAAAAAAAGGCTAGAAATGGATTTCTCATGTCATTTTGCATATAAAAATGGCTCCAGTTCTCTTGTACTTTTTTAAGTGTTGCACAGTGTACTTTGTCATTTTTCAGTTAATTATTTAATTAGTTACCAATAATGGTTTATTTTTCTTCAACCTTAAGAATGTTCCAATATCGATTCATTTGTGCAAATTATGGTTTTTTTTTTAGTCTTACATAATATATTTTTTAAAGCTTGGTTTGTTTTGAATTTCGCGCAAAGTTACACAAGTGCTATCTACGTTTTGTTTGTTTCGGAATTTCACACAAAGCTCCTCTATCTGTGCTAGCCGTTCCTGATTCAGCAGTGTAAAACTAGAGGGAAGGCAGCTAGTCATCACCACCCACCCCCAACTCTTGAGCTACTCTTTTATCAACGAATAATGGGATTGACTGTCACATTATAACGCCCCCACGGCTGAAAGAGCGAGCATGTTTGGTGCGACGGAGATTCAAACCCGGGACCCTCGGATTACGAGTCGAACGTCTTAACTCACCGGGCCTTACCATGAATTAATAAAATTACTCGGTGGTATGAATGATGTGACTTAGTAAGAATAAATATGTATTGACTGTATGATTGATGTCGTGGTCATCAATATCCCTTCATCTGATGTACCGAATACACGAATGAGTTTATATATCTTCATGTAATTTGGTTGCAGTGTTTTCGGAAAATAAACGTAACATAAAAATATCACAATAACACGTCTATTTACACAGTGGGATAAAAAGTACAAACACAACATAAACAAGAAAGTTTTCGAAGTAAAGTTTTAAAAGCAATCTGCCTCATTTCAAAATGTATCGGTTTATTTAACTGTACAATATATTTATCAAAATCTTATTATTTTTAAGACGATTAGGCTAACGGCGAATAATAATTTTTTTTCGAAGAATTTTTACGGCCGGTCATAAATTGTTATTAGAACTTTGGCAGTTTTCAAATTACAACTCACGCTGCTATGGGTGTTCAAATGTTTTAAAAAATACACTTGTTAGGTTCTTTAAAATGTTTATAAGTAATAATTTATCTGTTGTCTGTCTAAATCTTTTTATTTTTAACAGTTCCATCAAAACGCGCCAAGGAATCTAACATGATCTCTATTGGAAGTGAGCAGTACGTTAAACAGACACATTACGACACATATAAAGATTTGATTTTCTCAAGTGTAATAAATATACGAAAATATTAAACAACATCATCATTTCTGATTTCAGTCGGTAGGTAACGCTTTCGAAGCTATAACACTGCTCTTTAACCCACTTAATTTTATAGATGTTTTGTTTCATTTTTTTCAAATTTGCACAAAGCTACACAAGGGCTAACTGCTCTAGCCGTTCATAATTTAGCAGTGTACGAAGGCAACTGATCATCACCACCCCTCGCCAATTCTTAGGCTACTCTTTTACGAACGAATAGTGGGATTTAACAGTACATTATAACTCACAACGGCTGAAAGAGCGAGCATGTTTGGTGCGACGGGGATTGAAAATAATACATAATAGATAAAACAGAAATAGAAGTTCATTAGAAACATGCATTCCAGTAGAAATATTCTAAAAGTAATGTTTTGAGACACATTTTTACTTCAAGTGAGTTTCTCGTCATCAAAAATTTTCAAAAAATTTAAGTATTTCCAAATCTATTTCTAAAATACGTTTCATAAAATTATCTCTTTTTTTTTTCCTATCGATGACTTCCGTCTGGTCTTACACTGCTAAATTAGGGACAGCTAGCGTAGATAGCCCTCGAGTAGCTTTGTGCGAAATTCAAAAATAAACAAGTACTAGGTCATGGGTTATTAAGATACAGTAAGAAACAAGTTTTGAACATTTTTCTCCAGATGGTTAGAGTATTCGACTTGTTAACATGAGGGTCACGGATTCGAGTCCCTGTCACACCAAATATGCTCACCCTCTCAGGCGTGAGGGCGTTATAACGCAAAGGTCAATCCCACTATTCGTCGGTAAAAAGCTAGTTTAAGAGTTGGCGGTGAATGATGATGACTTGCCTTTCCTCTTGTCTTACACTACTAAATTAGGGACGGCTACCGCAGATAATCCCCATGTATCTTTGCGCGAAATTTAAAAACAAAGAAAAATATTTGAACATCTTGACGGATTCTGACTTCGGCTTCCAACATGAAACGTATCTCGATTCATCCTAAATGTTCAGTTTCACCAACATAACAATAACCACATGTATTTCATTATATAGATTCAGTTCTTAGAACTGCAAGAAAAAGACATTTTAAATATAACAATTTAACCAATGTTTCTGATAATATTAGTATTGATGATACAACCTAGATTGCAGAGCTGACGTCTTAAGATAATACATTGAGTTGCACCCTTCTTGTCTCTCATATAATTACTGGGCCTGGCATGGCCAGGTGGTTAAGGCACTCGACTCGTAATTCGAGGATCGCGGGTTCAAATCCCCGTCACACCAAACATACTCGCTCTTTCAGTCTTGTAGATGTTATAATTTGACGATCAATCTCACTATTCGATGGTAAAAGAGTAGCTAAAGAGTTGGCGGTGGGTGGTGATTCCTAGCTGCTTTACTTCTATCTTACACTGCAAAATTAGGGACGGCTAACGCAGGTAGCTCTCGTGAAACTTTGCGCGAAATTCAAAACAAACCAAACAATATAATTACTAGCGTAAAATCTAGTCAAAAATTACAAGAAAATCCTGGAAACAAAAACTATTCTCCATAAAATAGGCTATACACAAAACAAATATGAAATGCCCTTTCTCAGGAGCATGCTACATATTGTTTCTGAATCCACTACATATGACTGAGCAAACATGCTTCACATTGGTGCCTTTGCATAGATGATTACGACATACAATGACTACGTGTTTGCACACAAACTTGTTCTTTTCCCTAAAGATAACCGGTGTCCGCAATCTATTTCAACAAAGGCGTTTTTGTAATAATTTCTAAGCAAAAAAATTTCGCTTATTTTTAAGTTACTTCGCAGGAGTCTTTTCAGTTTTCCTAATCAGATCTTACCCAAAGTTACCTCATAATGATGTGGATGATGTGGTGTCACACATAACGCTATGAATGATGTGATCCTGGGAACTCCATATAACAGAAAAAGTGTTGAAATTTAGGATCTATTTACACCTATGTTAGCTATTAAATTCAACCAAGAATTATAAGAGTAAAATTGGAATTGTATTTGTGTAACTCATGAAATTTGATAAAAACTAGCATGAACACCAGACCGACCGACCGATACTTGGCGGCTATTAGATATATTGATAATAAAGTAAAAGACTCAAGTTTATAGGTTGTCGTTTTGTTTTCTTCAGAATATGACGCAAAGAAATTAAAGGATTTTAACATATAAATATGCTTTCCTTTTAGGTAGTTGTGTGAATTTTACAAAATCAAATCTCATCTTAACCACAGCGGTATATTTGCGGACTTATAACGTTAGGAACCGGATTTCGATACCCGTGGTGGGCTGAGAACATGTGTAGCTTTGTGTTTAACAATAAACAAACCTATACAATAACCTTCCGTTACCTGAATAATCCTTATGTAAATAAGTACTAGTTGTACTTGAGATCTAAGTAGCGATCTGTAAATACAAATTGTTGTTGTTGTTGTTTTGAATTAAGCACAAAGCTACACAATGGGCTATCTGTGCTCTGCCCACCACGGGTATCGAAACCCGGATTTTAGCGTGTAAGCCCGCAGACATACCACTGAGCCACTGGGGGGCATTAAATACAAATAATTGTCTTATTTGAACTTGTAATCAATAGGTCAATAAACGTACCATAATATTTTATTAGGTTTATTACTAGTACCAAAGTACTGCTTTGATGTCATAAGTGATTTATCAGTCAATATGCCACGATACATCATTTTTATATTGTTTAAAATATGTTCCATCTGTTTATCTAATTTTGAAAACTTTAAATAAGACACATTTGAGTATAATAACTGAATACACGCATTTTAAGGCCTACTAACAAAAAACACAAAAATATTGTTTCGTAAAAAAGTTAACAGATGACAGGAAAAAAATATGCTTTTGTTTTGAATTTCACGCAAAGCTACACGAGGGCTATCTGCGCTAGTCGTCTCTAATTTAGCAGTGTAAGACCACCCACTGCCAACTCTTGAGTTACTCTTTTACTAACGAATAGTGGGATTGACCGTAACATTATAACACCCCCACGAGTAAAAGTGTTAGCTTGTTTGATGTAACAAGGATTCAAACATGTGACTCTCGGATTACGAGTCAAGTGCCTTAACCACCTGGCCATGCAGAGCAGTTGAAACCTTAGTGTTAAGAGAAATAATCGTACAACTCATGCGTGACTTGTACTTGTTCAAATAATGTGTATTAAATAGTACTCGAATACTACTTGTTCCAAAAGTAAATACATTTATTACATTCATTTCTAAGGAAACGTTGTGTAAGATAGACATTTAGAATCATTGATAAGCTGGACTTGGCTTTATGGTTAAGATACTCCAGTGTGGATTAGAGTGTCTAAGGTTCGAGCCCCAACGCATTAGTTTGTAATCCTCTGAATTATGTAGTTGTGAGGAACTGATATTACTATTCACTAAAGAGTAACTATACAAATGAACGGTTGTTTATGGCTTATTACAAATCTAAGTAGAGGGGCGGTTGTTGTGGTTCCTGATCTAATAATTTAGCCCACATGTCCGATAATGTTCCATACATGTTGAAAGTAATAAAAGGAACTATAATAAACAGAAATCTGGTATTTGCCAAAACTGGAGCACTGTTGATAGTAAATTTATAAACGTGACCAGCACTTAGTTCACATTTGCTTTTGACTGTAACAAATATAGCTTTCAGTTTGTGAAATTGGTACTGCTTGGTTTTGATACATGGTCTGTTCTAATTCCATACAACCTCTGCCATTAAGCCTTGTACAGAAACACCTAAGGATATTTTAAACGTCCTCTGTTAATGGACGTAACTAGAACAGAAAAATCAATGACTCTTGTATAATAAACGCCCTGTATTTATTGAGGTAAGCAGGACCAAAACATTCATAACTCTTGTATTTTAAATATCCTATGTTTATTAAGGTAACCAGAAGCGAAACATCCTTGACTCTTGTGATATAAATATCTTCTGTTTATTAAGGTAACCAAAAAAGAGACATTCGTTAGACTCGATCCGTTCTATATTTTAAGGACTACAAAGTATCCAGAACATGCTTACAAAACGTGCTTTATGACTGCATTATTATTAGCTAGAAATGAAAGAGTCGTTAGATTTTTAAAAAATTCAAAAGTTTTTGTTGCTTTTTAACGTTTAAATTGGTCGACGAGACGTTCAAGTCTGAGCAGGTTTTATAATAAATCTTGTTCAATGAAATGTAGGTTGAAATATTCTAGAAAATTCACAACGTTTCACTTATTCACCCCCCAAAAATTTTCACTGTTATATGGGAACTATCGTTATTTAAAGTGTATTTACATACATTTAAACTCCACTGGCATTCTTTTATGGTTCTCTTTAGGATAAGCTGTTGATCCTTTGATATTGTTTTATTTGATTTATTGAATGCGCATTAAGCACGCGCTCTGACAGTAATAATGTTAACGGTGTGACTTAAAGCTCTGCAAATGTGAGTAAAACCATGTTAATAAAACATACAAGTTAAATTTTCATGCGTAATTTCAATGTAAAAGTGTTTCATAGTTGTAATCCAGGTTGACAATCTTGCAGAAGAAAGTCTGTTCTTGAAAGGTTAGTGTATTTCGCTTCTATTCCCATGAAACACCAATAATGAGTTAAAAGCTATGCCATGTATAATCATATATTTTAAGGAGTATACAAATTTGTAAGCACTAGTTGATAAAGCTGTTTACGGGTACACGATCCTCTTAAGTTAATTAGAGTATTCAGATTCCAGCTGGAGGTCTGCAGATCTACAATAGTAAAAATTGGGTATCGACAACCATTAGTGAGTCACAGATGACCCATTATGTAAATTTGCGCTAAAGAACTAAGAAGTGGTTTTTAATTTAGGCAACAAATACACTTCTTTGTTTTATATTTTTGAATATGAACATTGTTATATCAACGTTCTATAAAACATTACTGTACAGGAAAATAATCGACAGACGAAAACTATAAAACATATTGATAATGTTAATCATTTTTCCTCTGGTAGAAATATGAAGGTAGATAATGCTGTGAATTAAATATTTTGCACTGAACCCTTGAGAGTTTCGTTAAGTGAATCAACAGATATCAATATTCCTCGAATTTAGCTATCGATTTATAAGTACCCAATACTCGTAATCTGAGGATCTCGGATTCGAATCCCCATCACATCAAACATGCTCATCCTTTCAGGCGTGGGGTTGTTATAATGTTACGATCAGTCCCACTATTTGTTGGTAAAAAGAGTAGCCCAATGATGGTGACTAGCTGCCTTTCCTCTAGTCTTATACTACTAATACTGCTAAAATAGGAACAGCTAGCACAAATAGCTTTCGTGTAGCTTTACTCGATATTCAAAAACAAACCAACTTTTGAAAAGCGGTAACTATTCGGATTTACAATGATAAAATAGAATGTTCGATTTTTCTCGGTGGACATAGACAATACCCCGATGTGGCTTTGCTATAATGAAACACACATAAAAATAAATTGTTTTTATTCCTTTGTTAACGTTCATTTTCTCATGATAATTTTCTCATTTACTTACTGTAATTATGTAAAAATATCAGCTCGTTACCATTTACGAAATATCCTTTTTCAGACCGGATGTTTGTCTACGCTATTGCTACCTACATACTTATTGTGGTTTTGATTGTGTTTGTTGTAAAACGCCAAGTTAACAATGGGTTATCAGTGCTCTGCCCATCACAGGTATCGAAACCAGATTTTTAGAGTCGAGAGCTCTTATAATTGAAAAGACTGAATTATTGGTTTAGAAATAAATACTTCATAACTAACTAGAAATTAAAATGAAGTGTAATAGCAGAAACTTTTGACATTCAAGTGTGCGTGAAACGTGCAACATCTTACAATTATGAATCAAACAGTTGGCATAAATCATACAAAATATTCTTCCTTAACTAACCAACACTGAAATAAAACCGAACCAAACTCAGAAATGAAAACACTGGTTGCACGTTTTACCTATTATAATCTCAGAGTTATTGATTTTGATTATATATAACTCTGCGAAAGCAATGTTTCGTGGAGATTAACTCATGATGGTTCATTTGGATCAATATTACTGACAATAAGGCAGTGTTAAGTTTCACGTTTGTTTCGCCAGTTATGTAGAGAGACAAGCATTTGTAATCCCCCTGAGATTGTTAACAACTAAAGGTGAAAACTCATGAGAACCCAGAGATGCAGGATATAGCCTTTACGTAATCAATGATCCCTGAAGTAACTGAACATCGTGTCTGATTAGTTAAATCGAGAAAATCTAGGAAAACTGAAATTCAACATTCACTCAGCACTGAGCTTTCTCTCGTGAATACTCTTATTAAAATCTCATCCAATCTCGTTAAATCTCTGTTACTTGGCAACATTATCATTCACATTCGCCAGTTAGAGTATAATAATATTTAACTCAAAATGTCCATAAATGATAGCAGTTGTACAAGACAACTAAACACCGACATTGGCTTCAGACAATCAGAAATACACATGTACTTCATTTCGGACATCATAAAGTCCATTACATCTGAACCTTCCGAGATTAAAATTTCATTAGTCAGTGTTGCCTCGTTCCTTTTCAGACAGACTAGTTATCCTAGTGCTATAAAGACAATAGATTAAACTCAGTTATAAAGGTAAGGATTTCGACATGTTTTAGTCCACACAAGTTTGTAACCAATTCGAAAGTCAACTTTGCATTTCTCCTTCTATCCTAGTATTTCCCAAGGTGGGAACCGTAGCCATAAAATGTATACTAAAAACGGAGATGTTAGATTTATTTTAAGTATAACTAAACAATAATCCAATAAACATAATGGTGAATTAATTAGACGATACGGTATGTCGAAATAAAATGTGATTATCCTCGATGACGAGAAACCCGCTTGAAATAGAAATGTATTTTATAACGGTTGGTATGGTTAATAACACTTTTAGTAATAAAGCAAAAAACAACGTTTCGACCATTTTAGGTTAACGAAGACCATCTTGAGACAGAGATGTTATTATTGTTTTTAAGTTGTTATGGTAAAGTTATAGGTTGGGATTGGCTCAAATATACATTTTTATTCATATCAAGGGAGCCTCAGCTGAAACGAGTTTGGGAACCGGTGTCCTAACCAAGAGAATGTAGTAGTTAAATATCGATCATTTCCAACTGTGTGTTTTGTCTGTAATATTCTGTTCAGAGAGGGTTATGGATAGCATGTAAAACTTACAGTTCGCTACAGAAAGACCTATTAGGATATAGCTGTCTTTATTTCTAAGGTGGTATATTATGGGGATATATATCAACCGTTGCCCATTCTTAAAATAAGACGCAATTTTGTGATAACGGACCTGAACCATGAACCTCCGAATTCACAGTTTATGAACAATTTTTTGAGTTTAGCTCATGTCAATGCAATTGTAAAAAGATGTGTCAATGTAACACACGCTTGCCCCGCCAGTAGTACAGCGGTATGTCTGCGGATTACATGTCTGTGTAGCTTTGTGCTTAATTCAAAATAACAATAACACAAGCTCACATAAAATTCCCTTGGAAAGTTGCCATTGTTATATAAAGACAAACATGATTGGCCTGAATTACTTTCAAATACTCTAATGGAAACTTTCTTTAATTCTTCCTGTTTTTACCGTACATAAATTTCTGTAATGTTCAAAGTTAACGAGATAACAAGTGAGAGAAAACAACACAAAATTACCAAAGTATACAAAATAAGAATGTCTATAGTTTCAATAATAATTTTGCTTAATATCGCATTATATTTAAAGCTTATACAGGATGTTGTTTTGAATTAAGCACAAAGCTACACAATGGGCTATCTGTGCTCTGCCCATCACGGGTAATGAAATCCGGATTTTAGCATGTAAGTCCGCAGACATACCGCTGAGCCACTGGGGGGTACTTATACAGGAAGCAGTTAAAAACTTGGTTTGGTTTGTTTGGAATTTCACGAAAAACTACACGAGGGTTATCTTCGCTAGTGTCCCTAATTTAACAGTGTAAGACTAAAGGAAAGATAGCTAATCATCACCAACCACCGCCAACTCTTGAGCTATTCTTTTACCAACGAATAGTGGGATTGACAGTTACACTATAACGCCCCAACGGCTGACAGTACAAGTATGTTTAGTGTGACGGAGATTCGAACCCGTGATCCTCGGGTTATGAGTGGAGTGCCTTAACCACCTGGCCATGCCTGGCAGTTGAAAATTTAATCTAAAGAGAAATAATCGTAAACTTATGCATGACTTGTACTTATTCTCGTTTTGATGTGGAGTTTTTTTCTTTCAGGTTTTCAGGTAAAAAATTGAAGTAGAATAGGGACGATTAATACATTAATTAAATATTAAATGAAGATTGTAAAGTAATACCCTAATAATTCAAAACTATAAATTAAATCTTATTTTATTCAAAGAAAATAAGAGATTAATCGGTTAAAAAAATATAGAGTTGAGACAATTCGCTCTTACCATTATTGAAATAAGATCTAGAGACGAAGTCGAGTGAGGACCGAAAGGATCGCCTCCCTGAAAAATATAGGCATATTAATCACATATTATTTTAAACTTCTTATACAGTACTGTGCAAAATTGTTATGACACAGAAGAAAATTTCATTTCAGGCTACTTAAAAAGAACAATTGAAGGTAAATCACAGGTGAAACATTAAAATTGTATTAATCTTCATATTTGGTACAACATAAACTAAGTGGATGTGCTTGAGTTCAGCAAACAGTTAATATTTTGTGTCCTTAATTTTAATAACTGCAGACAGTTTTTCAGGTATTGTTAAAACATATTTAATCAAAGTGTTCCTTGGGATTTTACTCCAAATGTTTCTATAACTTCAAGTAAACTCACCCGAACTGATTTAGTGAGATCTCTTTATATTCTATAAGTGAGTAAACTCACTCAAACTGATTTAGTGAGATCTCTTTATCTTCTATAACTTAAAGTAAACTCACTCAAACTGATTTGGTGACATCTTTTTATCTTCTATAACTTAAAGTAAACTCACTCAAACTGATTTAGTGACATCTTTTTATCTTCTATAACTTAAAGTAAACTCACTCAAACTGATTTAGTGACATCTTTTTATCTTCTATAACTTAAAGTAAACTCACCCGAACTGATTTAGTGATATCTTTGTCTTCTATAACTTCAAGTAAACTCACTCAAACTCATTAAGTGGTATATTTTCATCTTCATAATTTTAGCTCTCTTCGGGCCTAGTTACTTATTACTTTGAAAACCTAAAGGAAGTCAATAAATTTCTCTTGCTAATTTAAAACTATTACTTTGATTTTCCAAAGAAACACAATCAAACGAATTTTTATTTTTAATTGCTTTGGTTCGAAAGTTTACGTGTACTGAAACAATGTAAGCAACAAAAAACAATTGTGTTACTTTGTCATAAAATTGTATAAATTATTACTATACAATCCACAACTCATTTAGTCTGCAATTGCAAAAGATATTTTGATAACTGTTTTACAGTGCACTCAATAATACATCCAGTCTGCAATCAGATAAAACAGACTGATTGATGCCCCCCAGTGCCTCAGCGGTATGTCTGTGGACTTACTCGCTAAAATCCTGGTTTCGATACCCGTGGTGGGCAAAGCACAGACAGCCCCTTGTGTAGCTTTGTGCTTAACTCAAAACAAACAAACAAACAGACTGATTGATCGTATTATAGAAAATGAATAAACAGAAAATATGGATTTTACGTTTTTAAGAAATGGCATTAATGATTAACATTGTTTCGGACGTATTTACTGTATGTATCATGTTGAAGATAAACATTTGACAAAACCTCTGTAGTCTGTACGATGTCAGTCGAATAAAAAAATATTTACAATATTAGAGATCAAAACATATAATTTTTGCAGGAGATAACAGTCTAAAAATTTATTACTGAGTTTAATACATATGATATACTAATAATATATATATATACTTATATATAGGTTAAAGGATTTCAGTCCTCAACGCTGTTGCCCTGGTGATATTGGTTTTCACAACACTAAGAGATAAAACGACCTATTAAAAAGCCGTCTTCTAAGCGAAATAAAAATGTTTCCAGTACGTGAGCGTTGTAGTAACAATGTTATGAGATACAATGATGTGAATTCTCATCGAATCTGAAATAATCGGCTGTATGTCAAACAAGCCGACAAGGGTTGGTTCACTGTATTATTAGTTTGTTAGATTTGTGACTAAAGCCATAGTCCGGCCATATAGTAAGGCGTTGCTGGCTTGACCAATTATTTCTGTTCACGAAAATAATGGGAAGATGAATTCTAAACACTGATGGTATAGTTATCAAAAAAACTTTAATTAAAATCAAGTACAGAATAAAGACAGTTGTTAACATGAAAATCACCTAAGAAGGTCGAAACGTTGTTCCGTACATAATTGTAATTAAGGTTTTAATACCCATATCAGCCACTTTAGAATATGTTGTTACTTCTAGCGGGGTTCTCATCATCATGGATTAAAAGGAACGTTTTGTTTATTTCCAGCAGTGTAAAAATAGTGATGCATATGGTTCGTTTATCTGCGTGTTTTATTCTAAATTTTAAAAAAATAATAAAAAATAAAAAAGTAGTGCTATCTTGAAGAATGTGATTGTTACGTTTTTTCATACATGGAGCATGGACGTATGAAGGAAATCAAGAGTACATCCAAACATATTAAACCAGTTTAAAATAATACAGACATTCTATAACGTCATTCCAAACTAAAACAACAGTTTTTTGTACTTTCACAGTGATCTGTATAAAGTGAATTATTGAGAAATTAATGGAAACGATCGTAACATTTTCAGTGTGAAAAATTACATCCCTATAAAATTTTATTTCTCCCTCTGGTGTAAGAAAATTACATTACAAATGAACAGGAATGACGCTGGATGAAGAGAAAAACGTTTGGTGAAGAGATACACCACTTAGTCCTAAAAAGTTTAGTTTGATGTAAAGAACTATGATAAAACTAGTTTAAAAGATAGCTAAAGCAACGTGTGAGAGTCTGTTTGTTTGTTTTAAGCACAGAGCTTTATAATTTGCTACTGGTTTTGTTTCCATCACAGGAATTTGAAACTCGAATTTTAGCGTTATAAGGTTTCGAACTTATTACTGAGCCACTGGGAGACTACGTGTGAGATAAAGAGACTAACTACGTCAGAAGTGTCGTAGTGTTTGAAAAAAGGAGGTAACCATACAAAAACATTTCATTTAATAACATCAAATTATACAAGAAAATGGTAAATAAAATATGACATAGTAAGAAGGACCGTTATTTAGTACAAGATAATAAATAAACCAATACTGTTTATTTAATAAAAGATAATGATAGATAAATATTACGATATTACAGAAGAGAAAAAGAATTGCTGGTTGATATATGTGTCGTTTTTATTTCCTATTAATGTTATTCGCTTCTCTAAAGAATAATTGCTCTATTACTATTTCACTTTATGTGTTATTATTTACGTAGTCATATGTAAAATTGATTATTTCAAATTGTCAGTCATAAATTTACTGCAAATTGGAATATTTATAGGTGTCCTTATGTACAAGCAAAAAATCAGTGAAAACAGTTAATATAGGACATAATGAAGAAATACACACCTGGACCTTATGAAATTTGAAAGAAACATTGTCACTCGTATTAGTGTGTTTCTTCACTACTTTGTGTTGTCAACTACATTTTCTCACGGATTTTGATGAATTAGCTGTTTGGTCTTGTTACGTACTTACATGTAAAGAAAATAAGAGAGGGTAATCTCGCTCCAACAAAAATCATGTTTATTTGTAAGTGAACGCCTACACCATGTTTACAACACCATAAGAAACTTATATCAGTAACAAAGTATTTTGTCGATTGGATGTAGGATTAGTGACGTCATAAAGACTCGCCCACTGGTCTTCAGTGTAAACTTAAAAGGGTTGCGCAGTTGAGAATGTCTTATTACCTGGGTGTTAGTCCACAGCCGGAAAGCTGTAAGATTCAGATGTTGAAATAGACAACAAGTACAATAACAGAAAGGTATGTTACGACCAGCTGTCTTAACTTCACAATATGTATATTTCAATATGTATAGTTTTATCGCTCGAGGTTAGACTTCCAGGTCAGGTATATGAAACAAGCATTCAGGTTTTTTTAAGTTTCTTACAGGCAAATACTAATATCAGGGCTGACCAAATGTCCGCCTTTAAGTTTGATCCGTATTGTTTCAGTCGAGTCTTTCGACCCTTGTCATTCAATTAAAAAAACCACTAGATTGATTTATTATAAAATACGCAAAGAGAAATTAAAAACAAGTATTTTAAATTTTGTTAAAACGATTATTTAGTTTAAGTAGAACATTTATGTTTCTATAGAAATAAAGTGACCATAAAATCTTATGTGGAATATAATGATACTGACGTGAATTATACGAAATATCTAAACATATAAATATAATAGCATCAAACAATTATTGCTATAAATATCCGATAGATATTTTTGTCTTGTTTTTGCAACAGTTGAGCCCCTTGATTCTACTTTTTTACAACAGAATAACGCATCACGTAGGTAAGAACTACGTTGTGCTACGTTTTTAGCAACCTCAGTTTTTTTGTCTTGTCGTTGCTGAGTAGGTTACCAGCCAGCAAAGCACGTAGAGAAAACAATAAGCCATCATCAGCTTGTTACAATTAATGATATGCATACAGTACTCTTTTGAGAAAATAATAACATTTTGAAACATGTTTATGTCAGTCGTACTCAACTATATGTATTCTGATCAATCGAATTACCCAATCAAACTTCAATTTATTTTATTACTAGTACTTTAATGACGAACCTCATGGGCTAAAACCTATATTTTGTTCGAGGGAAATAAAACTGATTTTTTAAAAAAAGATTTGCTGACTTTGATATAGAATCTATTTTATTGTATTTCATTTTGCTAAAGCGGTTAACTGGATTTTATTTATGAATCGTAAAATAAGGTCTTCACGATAGATCAAATTGGTTTAGTTCGAGAATAAAAGTGACACAAGTGTATGGGGGTGGAATAATCAAATATTATCTATAGAAAATATTTTATAACTATATTGGTATCTACACGTTGTTTTCTTCTTCAGTTATCTTTCAGAAAAGTTTCTTTGAGACAGGAATAATATAGCAGTAATTTATGAAAAATATATATTTAAGCTCGTGTAAAGGCTGTTTTACTGCATTACGAAAATGTCTTGTAAGCAAATTGCCTACTGGGCTTTAGCAGTTTAAGAGACTCAATTCTTCAAATTTTAATCAAATTCAAGTCGCTTTTATCAAAGCTATAAAAAACAGCAATAAACAAACGCACACAAAATCAGTAAATATATCTTTCTAATGTAAAACTATTACTTTGATTTTCCGAAGGAACAAAATCAAACGAATTTTTATTTTTTATTGCTTTGGTTCGAAAGTTTACGTGTACTGAAACAATGTAAGGAACAAAAAACAATTGTGTTACTTTGTCATAAAACTCAGACGAACAAATCAACTGAAATTTATAATATTATCGTAGTCAGAGATACGGAATTTCTACGTGATGTCATAGATCTGTGCACTTTATTGATGGAGCATGAATTATACAAAGTTATTACAAAAAAAAACTGAATAGAAAAATACATGGCTGAAAGCGTTTCCTTAGACATTCTACCAAGTGAATAACGTCTAGGTTTAAATGTTATTTCCATGGGGTACTGTGGTTTCTTAGGTTCTAGTGTTATCTCTGTTGAGTAACTGTGGTTTCTTAGGTTCTAGTGTTATCTCTGTTGAGTAACTGTGGTTTCTTAGGTTATAGTGTTATCTCTGTTGAGTAACTGTGGTTTCTTAGGTTCTAGTGTTATCTCTGTTGAGTAACTGTGGTTTCTTAGGTTCTAGTGTTATCTTCGTGGAGTAACTGTGGTTTTTTAGGTTCTATTGTTATTTCCGTGGAGTTATTGTGATTCGTTTGTTGATAGAATGTTGTTCTTGCAATAAGATATTATAGTGATATTTCTGCAGAAATTAACAATTACTTAAAGCGTCAAGACCATTTATTAGTTGGATTAATAGCATAAGGATCATTTATTGGTTGGATTCGTAGCATAAAGATCATTTATTGATCGGATTCATTCGAAATAATGAAATTTAAGTGGTTGCTAAGCTCAAATCATTCGTCCAATTGCTTATTCTTTTTAAAAATGAGTTTAAAGAGTCCATATAAGTTCCTCAACTACATTTCATCAAATTTGTTGTTTTTATTAATATTGTTCGATTAACAATATTACAAAGAAGACGGAAACTAAAATAGTATTCTTTACTTCATAGTAATGATAAACGATGTTCTAAAATAAATATTTTCACAGTCATTTGCGATCCATCCTACACCGTTTAGACACTGCACTAACGGTGCTATTGTTAACATGACGTATAAAACATGTATTTACTCTGAGAATCTAAAACATGACGAACACGTGGTATTTTCGCGAGTTTAAGAAAACCTCCTTAATCAGCAAGATGTGAATATGTTGTTGTTATTATTTTTATTTCACAGTAATGAATACAAATACTCAAGTTAAAACATTTTCAAATGCCTAATTTCAAATTTCCGAATCCGTTTTCTCTACTATAAACAAAAAACTCTCATTGCGCATGCGTAGTCATACTATGTGATTTTATTTTACGTTTCTTAACAATTTTATTGCGCATTCTTAACTATGCCATATGATTTGATTTTATATTCATTAGTTCTTTTAACTCAGACAGAGGTCAGGAAATCTGAAAGGCGTATGCTCCTTGAATAATTAATCTTGTATTGTCAAGTTAAAATGAATATCCGATTCTTAGTTCGTTGTTGTCTACTCATTAATTTTTTTCAATTAATAACAGAAAGAAAATAAAACGTTTGTGTCTACACAGAAGAAGGTATGAACCTGTTGAGGCTACGTTATTGATTGCGAAGTCATTAATGCAATTATTTATTTTGGGAAGTAGATTACCTTATTATCTTCACACTTAACACTGACGAATTCTTTATCTTTGCTTCTGTGGGAATACGAAACAACTAGATATATAGTAAAGTTTTAGATCTTTTAGAAATATTTCTCAAAACTATTTGATTTCTTTGCTCTCATATATAGAGTACACATATACTCGAGTTTTATTTAAAAATATATTAGGTTCGTTTATCAACAGCTTTTGTTGTTTTTATTGAATTTCACGCAGAAGTTCTCGAGTATTATCTGCGTTAGTCTTCCACAATTTAGAAATCATAGATTAGAGTTACGACAACTACTTAACACCTCCTACCGCCAATTCCTGGGTTACTCTTTTACCGAGAAATATTGAGGTAGATCATCATATTATAATGCTTCCAGTGTTTAAAGGATGCGTATATTTGGTGAAGGGATTCGAACCCACGCAAGGCGTATTATATTTTAGCGCCCTAACTGCCAGGCTATATCAGGGTTTCAATAATAATCAACAAATAAATGACAAAAAACTAGTCTTAAACAGTGTAAAAAAGTATTCGTATATAAATAATTAATAAGTATGATATCCGTTTTATTTTCCATCTACTTGAGATATATGATAATTGAACTGCACGTTTTAGAAGCGATTTGTATACACGTGACGTGTGTCGCTTTTCCAGACAGAGTTTCAACTTGATTGTGTTGCATACAGTTGTCTGAAACACAGGGGAACATTTGCCACTGGCTTCTGTGTTTGTGTATTTTTACCAACTGCAAGACGATACAAAGCAATTTATCACGAAAAGGATACGACTTTTTTCCAGATCCCTCTACGAATAGTCCTGGTACCCAAAATCGATGTATATATCTTTGCTTTCCAATGTAATAAAACACAAGGGTATCCCCTATCTAAACATATCTTTATAATCTGAGTGTACGAAAACTCTGCTTTCTTTACAAAAATTAAGTTTTACACATATCACTCTATATAACGGCTTTGGTGGTCACGCGACTTTCTAATTTGCATATTAAGATTTGTGGCAACATAGATCACTTAATCATCTGTGTTACTTATAAGGTTTAAATACTCTCAAAATAAATGCGAAGAATTATGTTCCTGTTAATGTTATTACAAGGGCTGCAGTTAAGAGGAATTCAGTTAAAGCCAGACAGAGAATATTGAGCAGAAATACACAAAGCGTGATTGTGAACCATAAAAACACAAAAGCATCACTGCTAGGTGGCGCTTCGAGTGCTCTTGATTCTATGAACAAGCATAACATACAAAAGCTGTTAGCGTTTCATGCAAGAAACAAAATTCGAAGCACAATGCAGTAAGATAAAGCATTGTGTTTTGGTACATGCTGGCCAGTTTTATCGTGTGACCCTTTTAAATTTCAAATTAATCTATGTTGTAGTTTCCGAGATACACCCTGACTGTACAGTAAGACTTTATGATTAAAATGTATTTGTTTCGTCTGTTTGTTTTCTGAATTTCGCGCAAAGCTACGCGAGAGCTGTCTGCGCTAGCTGTCCCTAATTTAGCAATGTAAGACTAGAAGTAAGGCAGCTAGTCACCACCACCCACCACCACCTTTTGGGATACTCTTTCACCAACTAATAGTGTGATTGACCGTCACATTATAACGCCCTAATGGCTAAAAGGTTGAGCATGTTTGGTGTGACGGGGATTCGAGCGCCCTAAACTAACCTGTATCTTATACATTTTGTATCGCGTTACTCAATTGGCTTCCACTACTTCAGTTCCCCTAGATGGACCCAACAGATCGCCTTATGTGGCCCTACTATAAAAAACATACCCACTACTTCAGCTATGGCTAACTTAAGGTTGTGGAACGAAAGTTGACTTAACGAATCTACATAGACACTAACACCAAAAAGTGTTGTAATATATATATTTATGATTGTTTACGTTTTCGTAATAATTTTGAGTCACAACTGAATCATTATTCAGTATTTTAATCAATATAAGATCCTGAGCTCGATCCCTCGCGGTTAAAAAGCATAAACAGCTAACTACATAGATTCACGCTAAAAAACAGCAACTGCGGTTTGAGTAAGGTACCATTTGTACTGAATCCAAAGACACTCATAATGCAAAATACTGTATAGTTCACGAGTTCATCCCGGTATGCTAGCCACCGTATAATTTATGAGATCCACAGACTACTGTGTACTTCATGAGGTCCATCCTGTCATGATTACAACTGTATGCTTCACGAGGCTCATCCTGTCTTGATGACTACTTTGTACTTCACTGCGTACTGTGTGTTTTTTGAAGATCCATCCACGGGAGGTTAAGTAGTGGTATAAAATGGTCAAGGAGTCACTATGGTGATTATTTGTTTTTTCTCATGTACCTAATACAGCTGTCTTCTCCATTCAGAGACTCTGGTTTAATGTATCTTATAAACGCAGTATGCGTACTGCACTTCTGGATAAGTGTTTACAACAAACAATTTTCTGAAGCACTTATTGTGTTATTTAATAAAAAAATAACTTAAGAAAGAAAAGCAGATTTCTGAATTCGATCGATCCAGATATCTAACTTTCGCAACCCTAACTCAACTCATGGGCTAAAGGGCTAAGTCAAAGACTATATTCATTTCTTGGAACCCGAGCTCAATACTTGGGCTAGAGGACTAGATCAAAGACGCCATTTAATACCTGCAATCCGAGTTCAACACATGGACTAAAGGGTCAGGTTAAAGACCCCATTTGGCTATTGCAACCCAAATCAAACAATGAGCTAAAGACCATATCGATGTTCCCTTTTAACTATTGCAACCAAAGCACAACACGTGAGCTAAAGACCATATCGACGATCCCTTTTAACTATTGCAACCAGAGCACAACAACGTGAGCTAAAGACCATATCGATGATCCCTTTTAACTATTGCAACCAGAGCACAACGCATGAGCTTTATAATAAAATTAAACATCCCTAATTTGGAACTTTTGTCCAGAGTAACTCATTGTGTAGTTCAGCAACGAAACTAATAAATGTACAAAATCTTACATGTAAGAAAATCTATAGATCTTTTTTTCATTATTGGGGTATCCATGATTTTATAGGAATAACCAAATTATTATTATACGTCAATCAATTTCACTAAAACATTCAAAATATAATCCATCTGAAACAGATTGGTGTTGGATTCGCTTTCCCACGATACCAAAGCCTTACTACCCAACTTCGTATCTTTGTATTGTATATAATTAGTATATAGAACCCCAACTCCCCATTTCAGGTTCACAGACGCCGCTCGTGACTCCAAGACGCCCCATTATACGGATAAAACATCTCCACTATACCAAATAGACTATCTTTATAGAACCCCCTCCCCGTAAGCAAATCTTATTAGCATACGTAAATACGTTTTGGTACTGTTGCACATAGTTCCAAATATAATGCTCAGGGGATCTTAGTCGGAAGAGTAATACACAATCTAATGCCAGTTTGGAGTTCAGTGACCTGCTAAATCCCCATCATCCTCCTTGTTACCCCACCCTCCCAGAGCCTCTGCGGACTTACAACTCTTTAAACCGAGCTTAGATACCCATGGTGGGCAGAGCACAAATAGCCCATTGTGTAGCTTTAGACTAAAGTACGTGCAAATAAGCAAGCCTTATTACCTTACATTGATTTCTGGCTATAGTTACTCCAAAAAGGTCTATACCAGAGAAAATGTTATTAGGATGCTCGTTCTTGGTTTGGTCATGCTTGTCACTAGAGAGATGCTATGTATCCTTGATACAATGCATTTATACCTTACTTTTAATTGTACCAATCAGCCTTATGAAGCTTAATACGATTTTAACGCTTAGCATACCTTAATTTCTTGCGAAACAAGTAATGTTACATGGTTAATACAAATATTGTATTTGCTGTTAAATAAGGTGTGTAAGACATACAGCGTTGAATGAATTGTACTAAATTGAATTTGAATATACAAATCAGCAAATTACGTGGCAATCATAACCAACTTAAAATATCGGTGGAACGGTATGTATCAGAACTACATCTCGAAATTGTTAGGCGTAGTGCAAACAGTGCGATGCTTCCGAAAACTGATCGTTTTTTAAGGGGAAGTGGGAATAACAGTATTTACCGAAGCAAAATATTCGTACATTAAAATGAAATCCTATGATATCACCTAGACATGAATGCCAGCTGAATATACTAAAGTACGAATAACATATTAAGTCTATAGAGAAAACGTTTTTAACATATTTAAATTCAATATACATTTTTCCTTATACATAATGAACCTCACTGACTCAGCGACATGTATGTAGACTTATCGCTGAACCATTTGAAGACAAAATATACATCTGCCCATCACAGGCATCGAAGCCCGAAGTTTAGCGTCGTTTATCTGTACTACAAACAGATAACGCATTATATATGTGTTTTAACCACAGAAACAAACCTTATGTACACTTTAATAGCACAAAGAATGCCTATTAAGATAGCATAGTCTATATTCCAGATTTAGGGTTACGTTTTTATAGAGTCCTGTATAGCATCCACATTTCAATGTTTAGAAAGCAAGCAACTGACACGTGACCGAGATTCAAGTTATTCTTACACAAGAATGTTTCGTAGTTTTACAAATATGTGTGTAATGGGTGAAGTTCTAATCATTTAGGTTTGTTATTGTTTACGACTCACCAAGGTATTGTGTGTGATTATATATTTCGGTTCAAAAGTTATTTTACCTTCAGATAGGAGGTAGTGCCTACACGTTTTGTTTTCGCTATTAATGATACTGAAACGCAAGAGCCTTGCTGGGTTCCAAATTGAATACATTTGCATTTTTTATCAGCTGATTTTCATAACTCCGCAATAATATGAACACGCGTGAATATATCTCGAAGACGATTACTAGACATCTTGTTATTGGATTGCTCATGGCAATCTTACATTAGATATTAAATGCAGTATCTTTTCATTTTATCCGAAAAATACTCCTCTTTAGAGCACCTCAGGTAGTGCGGCAATGATTAAAGTCCATTTTATGACCTAAACCTGAAGTAGCCCCTAGTCCCTGAGGAATATATAAATGATGATATCGAATGCGCAACGCCGAACAAGATGGTTTCAGTGGGTCACGAACTGGTTCACTTATACATTTTTACACTATGTATAATTTCAAACAAATCTAGTTTGAGTGTGGAGCAATGTTTTAAGAAAATATTCAACGATATAGGTAATGCACTCTGATTGGTTTGCTTTACTTTTAATTTCGCGCAAATCTGCACGAGAGCTGTATATACTAATCGTTTATTATTTAGCAGTGACAAACTAAAGTAAAGGCAGCTAAGTCAACAATGAGCATGTTGTGTGACGAGGGCTAAAACCCGAGCCCCTCAAATTTTTAAGTCTTAACCGTCAGACCGACCATCCCGGATCTTAACCATCAGGCCAGTCATGCTAGGTCCAAACCATCAGGCAATCATGCCATGGCCTAAATATCAGGCAGGCCACGTCAGGTCTTAATTATAAATCAGGTCGTGCCAGGTCCTAACCAACAGATAAGCCAAATCATAGCTTAAACATCAAGCAAGCCACGTTAGGGCCCAATGACTTCTGAAAATAATGCAGAAGACATATTGAAAAGGATGTTGATCGAATTTTGAAATCAGGCAGTTTGATCTTTGTTGATTTCTTACGTCTATGATCTAAGTGGTAATGCAAATTCTCATTTCTCAAACCTCGAATATTTGTTTTCTTCTCACATTCTGAAAGAGCTAACCTGGTCTGGAGAGGTTAAGATGCGCGGATTGTAAATCTGGGGATTTGCAATTTTCAACCCATTGCTAAAAAACCATGCACCGAATTTGTTTAGTCGTGAGTGGGTTATGAGAGTGACAGTGAAGTCCCAATATTCGACCAGAGGAGAAAATTCTAGTGGATGTTGTTGACTAGTGTTCCTAATCCTATCTATTCAGTTCAAAATTAGAGATGGCTAGCTTGTGTAAAATTCAGGCTTTCTGTTAGTTCACAAATTGCGGCTACAACGTTCGTGTAATAATACTCAATTAGATTGTAATGCAGTGTCTTTGTTGGCAAATGAAAATGAATATGCTTTATTTTACAACAAATTGTTGAAAAGCCGTTGCAAATAAAATACTTGAGAATGTAAGTGATTAGTTATAGATATGATCTTTTATTCTACATATGCCAAAGGAATCAATTTCCCATATTATTTTGCAACCTTCACAAAAGCCCAAGTAGGATCAAATGCCTCACTTTATTTTCTTTATATAACATCAGTTATCAGACCAAAACACGCGGTTTCAGTCATTCATTTTACGTGAATAGTTTGAGTCCTTTGCATGGTAAAAGTGAACGATGTTAAAGAGATTGGTAATTCCTTTAACATTGTTAATCGTCTCTGATAAGATACGTCAACAACCTGTCTTTGATTTTAACACCATAACTGGGCGTATGCATATCGGTTATAATGTCTCTGTAATATCTTTTTCGCATTGTTTTGCGGGCTATTTGTGGTGTTAACGTATCAACTTGAATATATGACATTGTTACTCTATTTTCCATATGCAAATAAAGGGGTATTTGTTGGTTAAAAGAGCCTTAGTAAGTATGTGGCGACTTTGATTGTTATCTTCTGACGCGTTATTTTGTACAAATGTATAATATTTGACGCGAAGATGACAGTAAAGGTCCATTGCTAATGTAGTAACATATATTCAAATAAAGTAAAGTTATATTGCTAATGTAGTAACATATATTCAAATAAAGTAAAGTTATATTGCTAATGTAGTAAAATATATTCAAATAAAGTAAAGTTATATTGCTAATGTAGTAATATATTGTTGAATGAAGTAACGTTTTAATGCTAATGTTTGTTTGTTTGTTTCTGAATTTTGCATAATGCTGCATGAGGGTTATCTGTGCTAGCCGACCTAATTTAACAATGATAGGCTAGAGGGAAGGCTACTAGTCATCACCAACCACCGCTAACTCTTGAACTACTCTTTGACCAATGTTAATGTACTAATATATTGTTAAGTAAAGTAAAACTTTATTACTAATGTAGTAACATATTGTTAAGTAAAGTAAAGCTATATGACTAATGTAGTAATATATTGTTAAGTAAAGCTCTACTACTAATGTAGTAATATATTGTTACGTCACCGAAAATGTTGAAAGTAAGTTTATTATTTCTCTTTATTTTTCAGAACTATGTCCTCGAACCTCTATTTTACTACTATTTTTTGCCTTTTGTTGACTTCCTCATCACTTGCTGATGTGATGAAAGCCAAGAAAGATAAAACTTCTTTAGACACAACTTTCATTTTACCAAATAATTTGGAAGAATCAGTAAGCGAACAGCCAGACGAGTATTCACACGATTACCAGCTTGAAAATAAATGTGATTACCAATTTGAGCCGACTGAACATCAGGTGTCATCAAAGGATTCTCTGGTGCTAGAAAGGTACAGACGTTACCCTCAGCAATCAGGTTTAAATTTTGGTAAACTATCTGATAGTGGCTTCGCTTTTCGATTGGGAAAAAAACCTGACAGGCGCTTTGCTTTTGGTTTGGGTAAACGTTCTGACAGCCGTTTTGCCTTTGGATTGGGAAAACGACCTGATGGTCGCTTTGCTTTTGGTCTAGGTAAACGAACCACTTCTGACAATAATGATGATGATGCTAGAGTAATGAATAGATTTAACCGATATAGTCATCAATTTAATTTTGGACTGGGAAAACGTGTTGACAGTAGTTTAGATTTTGGTAAGAGGTCCTCAATTAATAATCCAACTATTAAATATTCTCCTTTTGAAGAAGACAAACGACCTTCTCACCAATTTCGTTTTGGTTTAGGAAAGCGACCAGATAGTCGTTTTGCTTTTGGATTAGGTAAGAAATCCTCACGAATTGATCCCATTGTTGGTGACGCTCCTTTTGATGACGTCAGCCGACTTTATCGCCAGTTTAGTTTTGGTTTAGGAAAACGACCAGATAGGCGTTTCGTATCGGGTAAGAAACATTCACTAAATGATTTCAATCTTGACAATTTAGCTCTTAACGAAGACAGGCAACTTTCTCATGGTTTGAGTTTCGATTTAGGCAAGCGACAAGACAATCGTATCGACGTTGGTCTAGGAAAGGAACCACAAAGTAATGATCCAAAAATATTCGAACTCGCATCGGCACGAGAAAAAAGGGGTATTCTCCGACTAAGCTCTAGTTTTGGTAAGAGACCCAGTAATAGAGTTACTTTGGGGTCTGAGAAGCGACATTCCTCTAATCACTATGGATACACAAGGGAACTGGGAAAAAGAAATTCCTTTGGTCTAAACTATTTCTTACCTCCTGAACTAGAAGATTTCATGAAACGTCGATATCACTTTGGGCTAGGTAAAAGAAGCGTCCACTTTCAAGTAGAAGAGGAGACAAAATGAAACGTTCATGTCCGAAACTCGTTTCTTTCTCAACCAATGGAGAAAAGTATTGGCAAATGGAAAGTCAATGGAAAACAATTGTACATAAATAATGTACAATAAAATACAACGTTTATTTATAAGCATATCGAAAAAATAGTTGAAATACAAAGTGTAATAAAAACAGCAACATAAATAAACTTATTGCATTTCGAGTCATTTAATCGTATTAAAGTTAAGTATGAAAATGTTATAATCTGATTTGTGAAACTTAAACTGACGAAATATTTTATGAATAATAAAAGGGGAAAAAATCTAAATATGCAGATTCAACTTTACTTTATTATTCAACAAATTATATTGTATTATTATAATTACGTCTGCTTTACTTAGACATTTACAATTTCAGCCAATCGTAAATTAAACGTCAACAGATGGGACAGCAGTAATTTCACGGACTTAAAATGCTAAAATCCTTGATTCGATTCTCCTTGTAAACATTGCTGCTAGTTCAATGTGTGTTTACTCTAAAACAAACACGGATTAAACATATTTTACTTATTTTATGTAGATGTAATTTCATATTTAAACATAGATAAACAGTGTCATTCTGACGCTGTTAATACACGGTTTACACGTCTTATTCTTTAAACACTTATTCCTAAACATAAATATGAATCATATAAATCAGCTAATTAATATTCAATAAAGACTCTTAGAAATGCATACAATTTACAAGCTGTCTTGAATTTCATTGCATCAGTTAACAACAACATTAACCGTTTTCAATTCAAAACAACACTGGGTATAATTATTTTCCAGCTTCACTCTGAAACGCAGGTTTTATTGAACATAAAAAGCTATAACTTGCCTATGCATTCAAAAGACTTAACACATAACTTTACGATCACAGGATAGAAAATGATGTTTTATTTTAACACATATTACTTCATTTCTTTCGATTATTGTACGTGAACAAAGAGAAGACTAGGAGAAATTAGATAAATAGATGCATAGGTCATCTCCTCTATTTTTGAAACAACAACATAATAAATACAGGGTACTATTAATAGATATTAAAATATCCCACGAATTTCACAACATAGAAAAAAGCGCACATTTAAATTTCACTACTTTCAGCGCATAGAAACCTTTGCTTCCAGTAATTCTTGTCTGTCATCGGTAAGTCAGTTGTATGTTTAAAGAGTTACAACGCTAAATTCCGGTGTTTGATTCTCTGCGTTGGACGTAGCAAAAGTATCTCATATTATCATTAAATATTTTAAAATACAAGCGACTTTTGGGAGTGATAAGTCATTGCAATTTCTTTCGTTCTTAATTTTACAAAATGGCCCGGCATGGCCAGGGGGTTAAGACACTCGACTCGTAATCCGAGAGTCGCGGGTTCAAATCCCCGTCGCACCAAACATGCTCGCCCTTTCAGCTGTGAGGGCGTTATAATGTGGCTTTCCATCCCACTATTCATTGGTAAAAGAGAAGCCCAAGAGTTGGCGGTGGGTGGTGATGACTAGCTGCCTTCCCTCTAGTTTTACACTGCTAAATTAGAGACTTCTAGTGCAGAATAGCCTTTGTGTACCTTTGCGCAAATTCAAAATAAACCAAACCAAACTTTACGAAATTGTCAAGATAAAAAATGGTCTTAAATAATCAACTATCAGCACGAGTTCATATAACGCAAAAATCGGGGTTCGATATAGTGGTGGGCACAGAGAGGATAGCTCATTGTGTACCTATGTTCTTTAAAACAGACAAACGAATTATTAGCATGAGCAGTTTTATTACCATATTGCTACTTATTATTACACATTTTTTAACCTGAAGACATCTCACTAAGCCTAAAACATAAATACTACTAACGACTAGAAGATAACGCTTTTATAAGTCAGAAATATATGATAACAAAAAAATTTAGAGGAAAAGTGTTTAATAACATAAAAGTTTCCGAAAAAGTGCAAAGTTCCCTTACGATATATTTTGTTAAATGAAAAAAAAACATTTAAAATATAATCTGTTAAACTTTCAGCCCACTAATGTATGAGAAAATAAAAACAGGAACACATTAAAAGCATCATCTGGAATTTAGATGTTATAACTGTAATTGAACTTAGGAAGAGAAAAGAGGCAGTTTAAGTTATATAAACGTGTTGTTGTATTATAAATTGTTTCTTTCTTTAAATGTTCATAATTGCATCTTTTTTATACTCTGATATGATTCTGTTTTACTGTGGATCATGTTGTTACTACTGCTTTAAATTGTCCAAGTAATTATACATCTATTAATCTTACATCATTAGTAATAAATCTTTATGAATATCTGTCAAAAGATAGTTTTTTAAAAGTCATTTAACAAAGTTTCATGGATTATTAGATGATGAAAATGGATCCAATGGGGGAAACTTTTCATTTCTATTCTTTGAAAGGAATACTGCTTACGTTGTTGAGGGGTACAGATGTGGATGTAGTGTATCAGGATCTTCAGGAAATATTTAATAATACGCCACATGAAAGGCTTGCTTAACAGAACAATCTGTGTAGGTGTTAGATAAGATGTTTCATTGAATATAAAATTAGTCAGGTGTAAGGAAACAGTACTTAAGTCAAACTGGATTAATGTTACAAGTGAAACAAGTACATCATGACACAGTCTTAAGACCTTTGCTTCTTTTGATTTATATCAGTGATATAGATGAAGGAATGATCAATAAATTATTTAAATTTGCTGATGATAATAAAGTTATCGGTGTTGCTGGTTGCGAGGAAGATAATGCAACTTTACAAAAGATTGAATTAGTTAGTGAGTTGGGTGAAGACACTGCTGGACAAAATTTTAATGCCAATGAACAACCAAAAAAATTGCAGTTTGCGTTCTTAGACTCAACACTTATTTGAGTTGAGGTTTGAAAGATAAAAATAAGAAAAGGGAAAATAAAAAAAAACATTTTTATCATTTAATTGGAAAAATGTGAACAATATGAAATTAGCCCAAATACAAGCTAATTTAAAGTTTAAAAGCATACTGAAATGAAGCATTAATCGGTAAACACGTCAAGAAAATTTAGTCATTTGTGTTCAAGCATTAATGTTGTCAACCTCTCCCACTGACATCTCCTGTGTTACATTTGGTAAAATATAGTAAAGGCTAAAATGTTGACAGAGTTTTAACGTGTCAGAATTGTCGAGCAGCAAAAGCAAGGTCTTTCTCGACGTGCCATCACTGGTGAGATTGGGCGTATTAAAATGCTGTTGCAAATTTCTTTTGCATGAAGGATACGGAACGAGAATTTTAAGTGGTCGGCCCAAGAAAATTTCGCCAGCGATGAGCAGGAGGATTTGACGGGTTGTCGGGCAAAACACCAGTCGATCGTTTAACTAGATTAAGGCCCTTATGGACGCAGAATGCAACTCAAGAACAATAAGACGGCATCTTCGAGAGAAGGCTTTAAAATCAGTAAACGTCTTCAAAGGCCACGCCTCTTTCCACAAAACGAAACAGTTCGGTTAAACTTTGCTGAGATGCGCCAAACATGTGATGCAGAAAGGTGGACGAAGGTTTTGTTCTCTGTTGAGAAAAAATTTAACCTGGATGGTCCAGATAGCTTCCAACGTTACTAGCACGATAAGGATATCCCACCGGAGACATTTTCTACACGACACAGTAGAGGAGGTTCCATCATGATCTAGGGGGCTTTCTTCTTCCATGGAACAATGGAGCTTCAGGGGCGTCAAACAGAAGTTAGCTACATTGGCATGTTGGGGAGAGCATTCTTATTGACTGAATGCTCTTGCTTGTGTGAAAATGACTGGATCTTTCATCAGGACAACACTGCAATACACAATGTCGAAAGGACAAAGGAATTTTTCATGGCAAATAACGTGATTCTTTTGGACCATTCAACGTGTTCGACCAAACTGAACCCCATTGAAATGTTTGGTGGTGGATGGCAATGAAAGTCTACAGAAATCGATATCAATTCCAAATATTGCATGATCTTCGTTACATCATCTTCAACATTTGAATAACATTCCAGCCAGCCTTCTGCAAACGCTTATATCGACCATGCCAAAGCGAATGTTTGCAGTTATTCGCAATGACAGCCGTGCAACTCCCTACTGAGAACTGTTGTTGAGAATTTCCTACCATATTTAGCACTTATTTTTGGTATGGCCTTAAACTTTTGACCAGCGAGTATTTATGCTAATTTCATAATGTTCACATTTTTCATATTAAATGCTAAAATTTTTTTTTTTTATTTTCCCTTTTCTTATTTTCATCTTTCGAAGCTCCACTCAAATAAGTGATTGAGTCTAAGAGCGCAAAATGCATGTTTTTTCTTTATGTTTATTGTCCTTAGGATTTTGGTCAGCAGTGTATATTGCATTACCATGAAAAAAAGATCTTGATGTAATAGTTTATCAGTTTCTAAAACCATCCAAGAGGTGTGCTGTTGCTAGTGGTTGGATAAATGGGGGTATAAGTTGTGTCTACATAAATATTAAATACATATATAAAGAGGTTATAATTTCATTGTTTGGGTCACATCTGTAATATTGTGTTCAGCCTTGGGTTTCTTACCTTACAAAGGCCATTCAGATGTTGTAAGTGGTTCAGAGAAACGTATTAGTATGATATCTTGGATTGAGGTGTTGTCATATAAGGATAGGTTAGGATATCTGAACTTGGTTTATTTTAATAAATGAAAAGAAAAGTTAGAAGATATCTGATTGAGGTGCTTGAGGTTATTAAGAGAATTGAGAATGCTGATGCATCATCTATTTTCATACTTAGTGGTGAGAATGGTAGGACTAGTAAACACAATTATAAATTTTGGTTGGGAAGAAGTGGGCTAAAAAACTTTATTTTTTCTAACAGGATGGTTCACATTTGAGATGATGGACGCAATTAATTTTGAGATAAGTTAAGGGAAAGCTTCATAAACATTTGAATAACAAGGGTTGGCGTTGATGATTTTTGTTTTAAGGATTTAATGTATTTTAGTGGCAGGACGGTCGAGGTGGACTAAAACGCCCCTTGTTATTTTTAATGCTATGTTAAGTAAAACCCATCTTTGTTTGTATCAGAAGTATGGGCAATGTGGCCATCTGGTCATATTGATCATAAGATTGAGCCTTAAAATAAATAAAACATTTTTTAACAAATAATAATTTTTACAACAAATTGACGCATGTTAAATGAAATCAAGAATATTTAGCTATAGCAAGTATCAGTTTTTGTACTCATATTACGTAGTCTAAGGATAAGTGATTAGTAATTGCTACGGCTCAGTGGTTAACAAGTCTTAAGATGCGAGGTTTGAGTCTACAAAGTGTCTGAAAAGGCTCATGAGTCAAAGCTGATACAAAAATGAAAATCAGCCAATAGGAGCAGTGAATGGCACGAGTCCTGTGTGACTGGGTTACGTTTCTAGTTCAAGACAACTAAGAATGAACCTTATGGTGTGCAACTTGGCCTCGCAGCCCATGTCACGTGACTTTGTAAAGTGTTTTAAAATATAAATTAATTTTTATGAATGTATATATGTTCTACAACAACTTTTTAAAACGCTCTTAAACTTAAGCATTGTCAGCTTTTTGTCCACTACAGCAAACAACGGACACATATCAAAACATTAAAAAAGAAAAAAAGTTTGTTTCGGATTTTCGTGCGACAACCTACACAGAAGCTATCTGTGCTTTACATCCTTAATTTTGTTTGTTTTTGAATTTCGCATAAAGCTACTCGAGGGATATCTGCGCTAGCCGTCCCTAATTTAGTAAAACTTAGAGGGAAGGCAGCTGCTACCTCCATCTCCTAGACTACTTTTTTACCAACTAATAATGGGATTGACCGTCACATTATAACGCCCTCACGGCTGAAAGGTGAGCCTGTTTAGTGCGTCGGGAATTCAAACCCGAGACCCTCAGATTACGAGTCGAACGCCTTATCCCATCTGGCCATGCCAGGCCTCCTTAATTGTGTTGATAGCGTCCGCCGCCAATAAACAAACATGCAATGACAAAACGATTCTAATTTTCGACATAACTTCCAATCATTCTATCAGTTTGACTTTCGTTTATTAATGATATATGCTTACTTTTCAATTAATATATTCATATGTACGATACAAGATCGTAAAGTTACCATTTATTGAAAAAAAAATTAAAAGACTTATTTCGGTTAAGAATGTTTTCTAAAGTTTCAATTGCTTGAAAATATAAAACAGTGCTCTAAAGGTTTGTAACACTAAGAGCCAGGTTTTCGATA
Organism: Carcinoscorpius rotundicauda; assembly: GCA_011833715.1. Taxonomy (NCBI): domain Eukaryota; kingdom Metazoa; phylum Arthropoda; class Merostomata; order Xiphosura; family Limulidae; genus Carcinoscorpius; species Carcinoscorpius rotundicauda. The sequence continues at coordinate 34,873 of VWRL01001377.1, forward strand.
CCCGTGGTAGGCACGATACAGCACAGCTGGTTCAATGTGTGGTTTTGCGCATGACAATAAACAAACAATTATAGAATAGTGTCTCATTTCTCTTCGTTAAAAGGAAAGAATCGAAAGAACAAAAACTGGATGAGACCTGGAGGTTAGTGTGTGAATCAAAGGATTTGTGGTCCGAAACTCACTGTTGTTGGGTTTCTTTTCAAACATTTTGATGTCGTCGATGCTCAGTGCTTGTTACTGTTGACTAGTCGCCTTCACTTTAGACCCCAAAAAGAAAACCGTGAATTGATAGAAATATGTAGACTTTTATTACCGCCAGTATAAAAGTTATTTTTCCAAAACATTTATCTTGGAGTAAAACGGGAAATATTAAGACTGCTTATACTCAGATATATACAAATAACCCTTATCAATGTCTTAACGTAAAAATATCACTCTGTGGTCATGATAGTGATCAGGTATGATGAACGTATCTTTTTAGGGACGTACGTTTTAGCTTTTTTTCGCGGCAAGACAACAGGAAACTAAATCCATATAAATCTCTTCTTGAACTACAATCTCTAAAATTGATCTAGCTGGTCTAATATGGATCAAAACTGCAGTTTTCAGTTACTTATGGCAAGGGATTTGTTATAAATTATGATCGTATATATTCCATACATCCATAAATTGTGCTCATCTTTTAACGTGAACTTATGCTGAGCGTCAGACACGTGATCTTTATTTATTTAATGGCCATCTTATACTTCGGTTTGATGTTGAAATAGCATTTCAAATTCCACTGGTCTCTTTCATCTCGACAGTTTAATCTGCGTCTATTTATGTAACATTGTATTAGTAGCATTCTATCCGGTCTCTAAAACAGAATCAAATATTACCATACTTAACAAATTTAGCACTGAATGCTATAAGATATATTGTCCTTCTTGTGAAGCTGAAACGTCGTAATGAATTTAGATAATATTTAGTAGAAGAATTGTTTCAATGCCCCCCCACTCGCACTGTGGCTCAGTATAAGTTTGAACGAACCGCATTGCATGATGCTTTTATTGTTTAACTAGTGTCGTCACATGGATGTTAAGTAGCGACTTTCGTCATGATTTAAATGTATGCAAAACATAATCATATAGAAACCTTCTTTAAATAAAATACTTATTGATACCGTTGTAAGGTTATGAATTTGGGAACTCGCGAACTCAAGTTGAACCCGTACAACCTGGAAGACTTTCAAAACGTCTTTTCCTACACTTGTGTCTCCACAACAGGCAGTTGCCGTCCAGTCTACAAAGTTTCATCAATATTAATACAGATTCTTGCACTGAGCGTGTTAAACTTAGCAGTTTTACAAGTATTTAAATTCTGATGAAGATTTAACAAAAAAGTTTTAATTTAATAAGTATAAAGATTTTTTAGTTGTTTTGTGTTTCTTTGTATCATCAATACAGGCATGAAGCTTGTTCGTTTGTTTTTTGAATTTCGCACAAAGATACTCAAGGGCTATATGTGCTACCCGTCCCTAATTTAAACAGTGTAAGACTCTTGGGCTACTCTTTCACTAACGAATAGCGGGATTGACCATCACTTTATAACGCCTCCACAGCTGAAAGGGCGAGCATGTTTGGTGCGACGAGGATGCGAACCCACGACCCACAGATTACGAGTCGCACGCCTTAACACGCTTGGCCATGCCGGGCCTAGGCACAAAGCATCAGATTTTTTTTTACTAAGATATACAATGGGCTACCTTCGTTGCATACGATGCGGGGATTGATTCCAGAATTTTAACTGTATATGATCCTAGGCCTGACGTTAATAAAACGAAACAGCACCTCAACCTGGAAACATGATTGAAATATAATGAACGTTCCCGTTTCTATTGCTAGTTTTTTTATTTAGATTCTTTGGGTGGATACTCTAAACTGTATTGAGATATTTTATGATATCGTTTGTTTCTAAATTTTGTGCAAAGCTACACGAGGGCTATCTGCGCTAACCGTCCCTAATTTCGCAGTATAAAACTAGAGGAAAGGCAACTAGTCATCACCACCCACTGCCAACTCTTGGGCTACTCTTTTGCCAACGAATAGTGGAACTGACCGTCATATTATAACTTCCCCACAGCTGAAAGGGCGAGTATGTATAGCGTGACGAGGATTCGAATCCGCGACCCTCAGATTATAAGTTGAACGCTTTAACCACTTGGCCATGCCGCGTCTTCTTTATACTATTACAAATTACAACAGGGTTTATAATATCCATTCTTTCATTAATGTTTGTAAATTTTACCTTCATTCTACTCCTATTATCATATTATGACATTTCTTTTACCACATTATGAGATTTCTTTTCATTGAAAAAGTTAAAAATCGTTTATGTGTTTTTCTACATTTGGATCTTATTCATCTGAGAAAATAAATTTCGAATCATTATACTATTATCTAAATTTCAATAAATAACGTTTTCGACAGAAGGATAAAAAAAAACTCAATCTAAAAATTCATTTCACGTTTATAGTTCTTATAATACATTTCACCACTCGGTATACGTGTTTTATATGTTAGCCGACTTGAATGTAATGTCTACACTTTCACGGAGCAATGTTCATCAATTTACATTGAATGTAACTAAAAAAACCAAAGGTGTATCTACGATGACCACGAGCGGTGTTGCTAAGAAGGCTTCGCGGCTCTGCTAAAATCGAATCTTTTTTTTCTATCTCTCTTTGTTCTCGCGGCTCGAATTAATATGGTCAATCAGAAGCAAGGTTAACACTCTTGAGACACTGAATATACGGAAGTACGTGAAATATGAATGAAGCGAACGGTATGCCCTGGCTGTAGAACTGTAAATTAGGTACATGAAGGAAGTTTCCAGAAATGACCGAATATCTCAAGCATTCTTACAGCCTCTAGCGAGCACTTTGCTGTTTTAATATGATAAATAAATAGGGTGATCTCAAAGCTTTAAGTTGCCCTTCAACTAAAACACATTAATTTAAGTGTAAATCTACCATTACATCTTTGCTAGGTTCCATATAGTCACTTAATTACCGCGAGCAGTAATAATAATAATAATATATTAAAAGTTAATAAACAAATATGATAAAAATATGAATTTATAAGAAATATCATAAAAACAAAGTTGAGACGCATAAAGTTGGTCCAATAATAAAAGTCTGTAGCTTTCTAGTATATGTGCATTTAGAGCTAGTTTTAAGAGTGTCCGATTTCACACTGAAATATACAACCGGGTTACGTGATATCTCTAGTCTTTTGGATTTCTTTCCATTCGCGTCTCGTATAAATACAGCTTAAGTTAAGTGTGATAGAACTGTTACATACAACTACAACAAATGTAGCTCAAACTCTGCATCCTTGTTACAATAATCACAATATATTATTTGGGATGGAACGCCTTTCAAAATATGAAATAACTCTTCATTCATACTATTTACTACGAGATGTTACGCATCACATCTTTGATATATAACATCAAGCATTTCCCCCTTGTTGCTCAAGGGTAAGTTTGAATACTTATAACACTAATAACCGAACATCGATATCCGTGGTAGGCACAGCACAGATCGCTCATTTTATAGCTCAAAGTTAACAAAAACTATAACGACAATTTAACTAAAGAAACGTATACCTACTAGCAAGCCTACTGAAGAAATGTAGTCCAAGAACAATAAACAAAAACTAATTTCACTCCAACGAGAAAAGGTAAATATCATTTGTAGTACACACTTTGAAACAGCTTGATTCATGGTGAATGGGATGTGCTATAAGTCCTTTAAGTCGTGGAGGCATTATAATGTGACGGTCAATCCCACTATTCGTTGTTAAAAGAGTAGCCCAAGAGTTGGCGGGGTGTGGTGATGAGTAGCTGCCTTCCCTTTAGTCTTACACTGCTAAATTAGGGACAGCTAACATAAATAGCCATCGTGTAGCTTTGCGCAAAATTCAAAAAACAAACAAATAAAACCTCACTGTTGACTAAAAACATGAAATGTGAATGGCTGAATAAATTTGAGACTGATCAATTATATATTTTCTTAATTAAGTAATTAACTTTATTTTCCTGCTTAAGAAATTTAAGAATAGTGGTTAAGTTTGATAGAATGTTGTGTTCGTATTCAACAGAAATAAGCTACATTTTAACACATTCCACAGTGTAGTTTGTCCCCCAAGGATTCCATTCCCCTCAGTAGACACAATAAATAACTTTATGTGGCTTTGCTATAAGAAAAAACACACAACGTAATTTATTTTCAAGTTTTATACGTAACTTTGTAAAACTTTGTCGTATAAATATTTGTATTCGTATATTTCACACAAAATCTTAAGTGTCTGAAAACAATTTATTTGTTATGCAAAAGTGTTCTGTGTCAGACGTTTGAGCAAGTCTTATGTGAAGTGTAACGTTTCAGAACATATGTGTTGAGTAAAGACACACGTTTTTGTTCTATTGCGCATAGTCATTAGTAACTGTAAAAGACTTATTCTCTTTGTTACTTTGTCGAGAATGCTATCACGCTCCTCTATGGCAAAACTCAACAACATACGTCATCCTTTACCAACAGGCCTGGTAGATCAAGGCGTTCGACTCGTAATCCGACGGTCACGGGTTCGAATTCCCGTCGCACCAAACGTGCTCTCCCTTTCACCGCGGGGGAGTTATAATGTAGGTCAGTCCCACTGTTCGTTGGTAAAAGAGTAGTCCAAGAGTTGAGGTGGGTGGTGATGGCTATCTGCCTTCCCTCTAGTTTTACATTGCAAAAAGAGGGACGGCTAGCGCAGACAGCCCTCGTGAAGCTTTGCGCAAAATTAAAAACAAACAAACCTTTACCAAAAATCTGTCAGCTAATTATTCATTCTGAATTTTTAAAAAGTTTGTTTTTTATTATTTTTTATAACGTCAGTGATAAAACAACCTTATAACATCCAAATCTATATTCAGAATAAAAGTAAAAACGTTTTCTTTTTGCCTTTTTTTTGACACAGTGAAAGATAAACTTTGTTTTAGTTATTTCAGCCATCTAGCTTCGATAACTCAGTAACTTGCCACTAGAGCTTGTGAAAAATAAAAAACACATCAAGTTGGATTATCAGAGATTCCTGACTCTAGTTTTCCATAAGTTTCACAGACACGTTGTCGATCTCATTTCTTATTTCATCAGTTTTAAAATAAGCACCTTTATCTCCTCGGTTTCAGTCTTCCTACA
>MU033986.1:0-26864 GCA_011833715.1 Carcinoscorpius rotundicauda
GTGATAACTCCCACGACTTCTATATTGGAGAAACAAGTAGAAAAATGGAAACCCGATTCAAAGAACATAAAAACTCACCTTCACACGTTTTCGAATACTGCAACTAAAATAAACACAACATAACCATAGTTTGTTTGTTTGTTTTTTGGAATTTCGCACAAAGCTAATCGAGGTCTGTATGTGCTAGCCGTCCCTAATTTAACTGTGTAAAACTAGAAGGAAGGCAGCTAGTCATCACCACCCACCGCCAACTCTTAGGCTACTCTTTTACCAACGAATAGTGGGATTGACCGTAACATTATAACGCCCCCACGGGGACCGTTAATATTATAGATAAAATTATATATTCAAACATCTAACACCGCCCTCTACATTGCGACACTCAGTTACACAACCCCTTCAAACGTGGTCAGCTTCCGGTCAGTTACCTTTTTCTTTTTGAACCTGACGATGACCGAAGGTCGAAACGCTGTTCGCTCTTCTATGTAAAACGAGCCGTTTTTGCATATAAAATTCTCAACAAGTGGGTTCCTCGACATCACTGATAATGCTGCAAAATTTTGATATTACCGACTTCTACAGGTTTTCGTCCAATTATGTTTCCGGCAGACAGGTTTACCGTATAAGGGTCGCGGGTTTTAACCGTGACAAAAACATGCTAACTCTTTCAGTTCTGGGGGCGTTATAATGTTTCGGTCGTTTTTTGTATTCGTTGGTAAAGGTATTCCAATAGTTGTTGATGACTAATTTCTTTCCCTGTATTCTTAAACTGCTAAATTTATACAGTAAAAGATATTTACGGCTCATAAAAAATACACGTATGTTTAACAAACTTATTGTTTAGATTTATGAATGCTATTTGCAGTTCAAAGGAGAAACCGAATTTAAATATAGAAACTTGACAAAACACTTTGATTTATCGAAATTAAAACTTCATGTCCAAACATAGAGAAAACATCGTGTGACAACTTTCGTTTTGCTCTTTTATTTCAGTGATTATGGCTCCAAATAAGGACGTGTTAAAGGACAGCCTTTACCGTAAGTTGTAAATAACTTATTTTCATTCTTTTTATTTATCTATGTAAAGAGTAGAGGGAAAATGTTCTTCATATGATCTATTAACGAATTAGATATACGTTTGAAATGAGCAGAACTGAAAAAAATCATTTGCTGAAACAATGTACATTGTTTTTGTTGGTTTATTTCTTTAAACAAAATTTCTACAATAGGATGATGAAAACTGGCTATAAATTTGAACTTCCTCTTCACAGAGACACAAAGTAACTTGTAATACATAGTCAACAACATTTCTTTTGATAATATACAGATTAAGTAACACATAAGATTAGAATTTGGTGATTTTAGTTGAAAGGGAATATTACATTAGGTCTACTAACTAGATGGTTCCAGGTTCGAGTGACAATTATGTCACTGAACACGTTCCATGCTTGTAACTGTATGGTATTTCAATTACCTTAAAGAATCTCATTGTTTGGTTAAGTTGTTGTTGTTTTGAATTAAGCACAAAGCTACACAATGGGCTATCTGTGCTCTGCCCACCACGGATATCGAAACCCGGATTTTAGCGTGTAAGTCCGCAGACATACCGCTGAGCAACTGAGGGGCTATTCGGTTAATAAAAGTTGTATAAGAACGGTAACAGTAGCCAGAATCTCAAGTGGTGAAGACTATATTGAACACAACCTTAACTGTTCTTTATTCACTTGTTATAATGGTTAGGGCCGTCCATGTTATAATATTCTTTGTTAATGGCTTTTTTAGCATTCTTTTTATTTTGTTATTAGCAATTCACTGCGTCATGTTTCAGAATAAATTTACAAATATTTTACGTCGAAAATATAAATAACTGTTTATAACCTGTTAGGTTTATTTTGAATTTCGCGCAAAACTAAACTAGGGCTATCTGCGCTGTCTCTAATTTCGCAGTGTAAGACTAGAGGGAAGGCAGCTTGTCATCACCACCCACTGCCAACTCTTGGTCTCCTCTTTTACCAAATAATAGTGTGATTAACCATCACATTATAGAGCTCTCCCGACTGAAAGGGCGAGAATATTTGGTGTGACAATGATTCGTACCCACGATCCTCAGATTACGAGTCGAGTGCCTTAACCACACAAGTAAAGGTATTATGGGAAATATCGTACATCAAAAAACATTTTTGAAATTTTTTAAAACCGCTTTATGAAAAATATTGAGAATCGTTTTCGTTGTTAAGTATCCTTTTATAAGAGAGAAACAATCCAAACACATAGACGTTGGATATATATGGACAGTAGATAATTCATATACAAAAATACCTACTCATGAAAGAGAACCACAATCCTCTTTCCTTACATATAATAATTTACCCTGTGCTTTATTGTCAATTGTAACTTCGTTACACAAATTAGTTCACTTCTTTTTATCAACATTTTGGTATTTAAGACCCTGTTAGATGTGTACTTTACAAACTGTACCTTTTCTAAGATCCATCTTCACCTGGCTGCTTCAAAAGCGACAATCCCAAGGAACGTGTCCAGTGTCCTAAAAGAGTAGCCCAAGAGTTGGCGGTGGGTGGTAATGACTAGTTGCCTTCCCTCTAGTCTTACACTACTAAATTAGAGACGGCTAGCACAAATAGCCCTCGTGTAGCTCGCACGAAATTCATAAAACAAATAAGCATATCTTGGAGCTTGCTTCCTGGATACATGTAGATGCAAGTTTTATCAGACACTTATAAAAACACTATGAAAGTCTTTATATAGAAATTATTTTGATATTTTACTATTGCAAGTGCTTAACTCTTAAATAACTTTACAACTTCTTTTCAGGGTCATTAATAACTCATGTTATTTATGTAATTCGATAATGTTCACTTCTTGTATAGCGAGTGAAGAAACTTCAGTATAGGTTTAATATGGAGTTCAGGTATTTGACACGTGGCCTGTTTGTCCTATTTTGTTATATTTTTATTATTTGACTAGTTTTAGTTTATATGTTCTTTATCAGTTACGTTTAATTATATATTTTCTCTTTGATTTGTTAAACTTGTTGTCATTTTTCTGTTGTTTTTTAAAATCGTTTCTTTCTGATTTTTTTTAAAAACACGTTTAGTATTCGTAAAGATTTGAATGATACGTTATCTAAATACACAGGATTTAAAGTGTGGTGGCTGAAGTTAAATACTACCAAACTGGTGCAATTTGAAACGTCTTTATTATAAAATACTCGTTTTCTAAACAAATAATTCCATCAACACTTTATTTGAAAAGAGTGATTCAGTAACAATAAAAGTGTTAAACAATTATATTATTGTTTTCATTTCAGGTACTATGATATTTATGATAATAACATTTCCGCTGTTATTTTTCGAGGAGGGATTACCACTAATGGCACTTGTAGCATGGTAAGTACAAATTTTCTATTGGTAAAATTTGTTTATTGTTAGGTGGAAAACCATCCCAATGTATCGAACGTCTAACTAATATTATTCACCTTCAAGTTTACAGCTAATTGGTTTAACTGTCTAACAGTGTAGAAATAATTCAATCTATTCAATGTTTATTATCATGATTTTTAAACTGATTTCTTATTATCAATGTTTGTAATGGTATTTACGATTTTTATAATGATTAAATGTTTCTAACTTGTAAACGACTTATGACCCAGAAAGGTGTGAACTTTAAAACCATATAATTAAACTCGAATTTTTTGACTGGTACTTACAGTAAGCAAAATAATTTACATTTAAATACTAATTGTTGGTGTTAGTTTTACGTCATAGCCAATCAACGAATTTACAATAAAATTGGTGTTTTCATTTTTATTTTTTCCTCTCTTACCCTGATCTAGAATCTAATTTAAAATTGTCGTCCTATAATGAAACTTTCTTATGTTGATTTAACATAACAAGAATCCTTTCAGTTAAATGTGCCAATTATCCAGTGTACTAATATACTACTGTAATATTATAATGACGCTAATGTTTAACAGGTTACATTACAATTGTTGTTATTTGCCGTTTAGCTCATGTTATTTTCAATATAAATGTATATCTACTGCCCCCAGCAAGAACAGCAGTATGTTTCCGGAATTACAATGCTAAAATCAGCGGTTCGATTCTTCTCGGTGGGCTCAGCAGATAGCCCGATGTGTCTTTGCCGTAAGAAAACACACACAGGTATATCTACTGATGTCTGTAACTATAGAGATATTTATCAAAGCTACATCTTTTTCTTTTAGTTTTATGTTGTGGAGACAGTACAAGTCAGATGTACGTGTGACAGCAATTCAAATAAATCAAGAAGTACAAACTGAAGATAGATTATTTGAAAATCAAGAAAAAGGAACAAAAAATGATGACGTCAGTATTAACAAACTATTTAGTTCAAGGTTTTTTAAAGAAATATTTATATTTGAAAATTCTGTAAGAAACCAGAAATGTAGTTTTACTTTTGTTTGTTTCTGTAAAGCTACACAACTGATCATCTGTGGTGAACCACGACTGGTAAAGAAACTCAATTTCAATGTTATAATCCTTTAGATCTACCACTGGAGGTAAAACTTATGATGAAAGCAAAAATCTTTACTTTCTGTAAAACGAATTTTGTATTAATTCAGATTTACTGAATAATGTTGTTTGTATTATTATAGCATATTAGTTGAAAAGTAGTATTTGTATGTTTTTCTCTTAAAGTTTCTAAGCAGAACTATTTCCTGAAGAGCGAACTTTGAGGTTACCAGGAGAAGAAATTAACATTAAAAAAGGAAATACAAGCTAGATATTTCAATATTTTGTAATTCGTATCCACGAGAGAGTCTTTTTTTCATGTTTTAGATATGTATCCCATTGGCACAATGGCAAATATGAAAAATTACAACTTCAGAAACCTGGTTTCGATACCAGTAATAAGCAGAGCACAGAAAATCCATTGTGTAGCTTTGGTTTAAATTTAAACAAACGAAGAAATATTTGATTAAATATGCATATTTTTTGTTTCATTAGGATACAATGATCTGTGAGAAGAGAACAGTGAAAAGTGTCTCCTTTTGTTTCGACGATGAAGGTAAAATATATCTTAAAGAGTTTCAGTGAGAAACTAAACGAATTTAACTAAACGAAGAAAATTTTGGTTAAATATACATATTTTTTGTTTCATTAGAATTGCACGGAACCGACAACTAGTCGTGCAGAAAACCACATCTTTATATGTTCCAACGAAAGAGGTAAAATATATCGTTAAGAGTTTCAGTGAGAAACTTTCTAAAATATTTGTATTATGTGTAAACCAGAGGAAAAACCTCCTTCTTTCCCTTCTCTCAAAGTTATTTCAATTGCAGATTTAAAATACACTATTTTCCTCTAGAAGATGTACATATCAACAACAATCACGTCCTTCTAATGATTATCATAGTTAAAACACCAAACTGTGGAACGTAAATTGATTGTTGAGTTCTTACACAACTCATAACATTAATAAACATTGTTGTACAGTGTCTAACAAGTGTATCTCATATAAAACAAGTACATTGTGAAAAGTCTCTTACAAAGAAATACGTTTGACCTTCGTCTCTGTTTCATGATTCATTATATTTGTGTCCTCTTTCGTATTCCCAATGTTTCACGGATATCATTGGTTTTAATAACTTACGGTTAAGCCCACAATGACTACTTTCACTCATTATATTTTAATTATGTTTGTTGTAAATAGTCTGGTATGGCCGAATTATCATTATTTTTACTTCTTCTACACACTTAACATAAACGATATTTTAGATCACGTTCTGTGTCTCAAAAACAGTTTCTTTCATGTCAACATTTAATGCTTTAGTAAAGTACATCATTAGTTTAATAAAACAATTAGCTGGCATTCAAAGATTTATAAGCATAACGAAGTGATCTTAACACATTCGCACGCGATACAATGAATGTGCCTTGTTTTGTTCCTGCGGTAGAAGTTATTCAGGGTTAGGTAATAAGGTGTTTATTTTCTTTCAACGTTTAATGTCAATGCTCAAGTTACTCTCGAGAATAATAATTTCTGGGGTAGAATGGAATGTTGGTAGGAGACCAGGGTTTATATATTATTTTTTAAGGTTTTGAACTTTAATAAAAGGTCCATCTATCATGTATGGGCTTGACCTGTAGACGGTGTTACATTTTTTTAAATTTGTTCTATTAAGGTTTAAGTCTTCTTTGTCGGTAAAAAAGTTGAAATAAAATGTAATAGTGAGTTTCTAAATATAGGGTTTTCTCCCTAAAAAGAAAATTGTTTACTTCACGTCTGATATACGTATCTTGATGTGTGTGTGTCATTGTGTGCATAATAATTCGTAAATATATCAGAGAGAAGCCTCTTAGAAATGAAGTTATTAATGACAAGAATTTTTTAATCTTTCTTTTTCAGATATTTCATCAGAGAAAGAAAAATGTGAAGAAGTTATTAGAAACATAAAGTCATGCTTGAAAAAAGCATCTTGTGTAATGGGAACATGTGACTTCCCACATGAACACAACACAGTGTACGAGGTACCAGAACTTCCATTTATTTCAAAGGTTATCGTTTTGTGATTATTATTCTGTGACCAATATTCTTACCATGTATAAATCAAAAGTAGGCGATGTTTAGTTCGGGCCGGCATGGCCAGGTGGTTAGGACGCTCGTCTCGTAACCCGAGGGCCGCTGGTTCGAATCCCCCTCTCACCAAATACGCTCGCTCTTTCAGCTGTGGGGGCGTTATAAAATGATGGTCGACCCCACGATTCATTGATTGAATAGTAGCCTTAGAATTGGCTGTGGTTTGTGTTGACTAGCTGCCTTCCTTTCTTCTGGTCTTACACTGCTAACTTAGGAACGACGAATACAGGTAACCCTCGTGTAGCTTTGGGTCAAATTAAAAAACAAACAAACCCAAGTCTAGTTCTGCATATTTAAAATCAGGACGAATAGTGAATATAACTGTCGCTTCGAACGAAAATAAAACGATTAAAAGAGATATCTGTGTTGTTCGTCCTTAATTTTCAAGTGGTAGACAAGAAAGTAGCTGGTAAACACCATCTGCTACAAACGTATGAGCTACTGTAATCGAATTACGTGTTTTCGCCGAACTCTCAGCCTGAAAAATCAAAAGAGTAAATTTATTAATTTAAATTTAATTCGAACTGCGAACCTATTTTAATTCCTAAGTCACGCTGATAAGAGAAACATAAAAACATTCTCTGTGTGCACCTAATTAAACAGCAAATCTACTGATACATAAAATATAGATCAACTAGACAGTGAACCCCGAATAAACATAATTATTCATAATTCTACTTCCACTCGAAATAAACGTTTATTCATGTTACATTTATATTACACTTGAAACATGTAGTTATGTATATTGATTTTCTGCTTTATCTATTTAAAACTTTTTTTCAAATGATTTGTATCATCATGAACATTTATGACATAAAACCAACTGGAAAAGATGTTTACCCACATTATATCTGATAAAAAATAGCAGTTACATTTTCTTGCTCATGTTCTAATCAGTTGAAAGTTTACTTTGTTTATGTTGGAAGAGAAATATATACATTAGTTTGCTATCACTTAAAAAACAAGACAAAAATAAATTAAACCAAATACTTTATTTTTGTTTCAGATGTTTTTTTAAATTATAACAATCTAACATAATTAGAGCTCTGGAGTTGCTATTTTTTAATGCAGTCCTTCTTTATGATTTTGTTTGCTTATGTTTGTCACTGTTCCTTTTTATCTAACAGATACAAAAAATCTGTACCTTGCTTGTTTGTTACAGTTTTATTGTATTCTGTATATTTTTACATAGTAATCTTTCTTTTATAAAATAATGCATTTTTATTGGAATATTGTGTATTTGACTTTACAGAATTTCTAAACTCTTTAATTAATCAGGACATTTGTTATTTAAAGTTGTCATGTGAGTAATGTTTTTCAAGCTTCAAATATGTGGTTCGTCAGTAATGTTACACTTCTATGTTGTATATTTCAAGAGATTTTTAAAACGTTGCTGTATTCTTGCATTACATAAGTGATAAATTTATTATATGTTAAAAAATTTGAAAATGTTAACTTAAGTGGAGTTTCAGGTCATTTTCAATGAATTTCTCTAGAAGCTGCTTCTAAGAAACTTTACTTTAAACAAAGATTTCCATTATTCGTTGATAATAATCATTCCCAATAATGGTTCTAATGTTCATTGTGCCTACAAATAATTATTTCTATATTTATGTAAATGAGTAGTTGTTGTAGTGAATAACTTACTTGACAAATTAATGTTTTCTACTTTCATTTTCCAATATGTGGTATATTTAGTTTAGAAATTCTATACATATTATTCCTTCTTAGTTGGTGGCTTTCCAGAGAATGCTTAGATAACGAAGGTATGCCACAATATTATTTTTCAAATAAAGTATGCAAAACATTTTTATCTTCTTTCAAAATCTTGGTACGGTTTTTGTTTGGAGAACTAATTTGTTGACATCTTTCTTCCTAAATGATTTGAATATTTACTGAATATTGTAAAAAACTGTTTTTCAAGAAATAAATAATATCTGGAAGATACTTTTATGTTTTCTGACTTTGGTGGATAAGCTTTACAAAGTGATAGTATCAAATATCACCAAAGTGAATCGATAACCATTTTCTGAACATAGTTAACTCAGGTTTATTTCTGTATATTTTGGTAAACTTTATCTTACTATGAAACAATTAAGTTTAATTCTTTTCTCTTGATAAAAGTAAAGGCAAAGCTAATTGCAAGATAAATTTATATTAGGTTCAGACGATAAATAAAACAGTAAAGATGAAAGTAAGCATTAAGTCTACAACAGTGACATCTTCAAATCTCTCATATTTTGCCAGCATTTAATTCTTTTTAGATGTTAATTTTGTGTCAATATTTTCTGGTGGTTATATCTATTCAAATTTTCTTTTGCATTACTATCATCATACAATTACCATTATATTCTGTTTGTAGTCCTCAGATGTGGCAGTGTTAGTTCACAAACTTACAGTGCAAATTCTGTTGTTCAGTTCTCTGCATCAAACACAGCAGATACCTTTGCTTTAATACAAATAATGTATTGACTCAATGGTTCGTTGTGATTCTGTATCTGTTAAACATTTACTTAATATTTAAGTTATCATGGCAGCAGCATTATGTCAATTTATATTTTATTTATACAGTTCATTGAATATCTTTTCTTCCGAAAAATAAAAGCTATTAAAATGTTATCATAATGAAAGCTTAGAATATGTTAACAAAAGTAATTTAAGCTCAAAAAGTGAAATTTCTCCCAAAGAATTCTGACATTTTATTAATTTTCTTTTAACAACACAAAATTTAAATACTCCACACATTTTAAGACATGGTTTTGCTCTTTTGTAAAATTTCTTTAATACTAATAGTTTTAATAATTGAAAATCACTAAAGATTTTTAAACTTCCATTCACTCCACTTGTATTACTGTTTAAATATAAAGGAACATGTGTAATTATTATGGAATAGACCACTGTGTAGTTTTGTACAAGTGGTATACAAGTAAAATTGTTAAATAATTTGGATCCAGCAGTATTAAATAATTTTGGTGGAGCAGTAAAGAAGTATCATTATTAAATAACTTAGATTCAGGGAAACACAAGTAACATTGGTAGACATTTAAATTATTAGATACTTATATGTTTTTATTTCCTTCTAAGCTACACAAGGTCAATTCATCCCTAATTCAGCAATGTAAGACAAGAAGAGAGTTATTCAGGAGTCTGTCTGGTGGAGTTCACATGTTTGAATAGAGGTGTAGGAATACTGAGTTTGATGATCACGAGACTGTATGTGCTTTCATTTGTAGTTGCTGTACTTTGTTGTTACATTTATCTATATTATTCAGGCATATGTGATAAGTAATCTCATGTATGTTCTGTAAATTTTAATGTTTTCTGGTTGTTTGTAACCAGTGAAGCTCCTGAGGTAACATGCTCCTTTCTAAATTCTTGTTTGTATGCTATTAATGTGTGGCATCCAGTTTAATTTTGAGTCAAATGAAATACCTAAGAATTTTTTCTGATATTGCTACCTGTAAGAGAGTACCAGATAGATATAACTGTGCTATTAATTTGATTTTTCTCTACAATTATGTAAATAATACAACTTGTGTTTCATGTGCAATTATTTTAATTCTCCATTCACTATGTTACAATTCTACTCTGTTTAGTAAAGGATGTATGTTACTGTTGCTGGGTTTTCAGCATTCTTCCAGATTACAACAACATGTAAGAACTGTAAACAAAATGTGTTTTTTCTCTTTGAGAAGCTTGTTGCTAACATACTCTTTAGCAACACATTCTTACTAACTCAACTTGCAACTATTCACTGCTACTAATGTGCCTTCTGGAACAAGTTTATGAAACCATGGCTCAC
Organism: Carcinoscorpius rotundicauda; assembly: GCA_011833715.1. Lineage (NCBI taxonomy): Eukaryota > Metazoa > Arthropoda > Merostomata > Xiphosura > Limulidae > Carcinoscorpius > Carcinoscorpius rotundicauda. The sequence continues at coordinate 10,442 of MU033986.1, forward strand.
ATGACCTCTCAAACTCTCTGATGTAAGAGGTCACATCAGTTTTGACCAGTTTAAAAAAATTTATAACTCAGGTGTTTTGTGAAAAGGGTTTTTCACTTCTTTATGTAGTAGATAAGATGTTTCACCTGGTATGAATTTAAGGTAGAAATGGTGTTAAAGGGTGGAAAAACAGGTACCTTACAAGCACAAAAACACCACTACACAAAATTCCATGTCTCTCTGTGTTTATGCATACATATATTTGAACATTACATAAAGTTGGATACAAAAAATGTATATGTACTTCTTAACTCTGAAAAATATATGGGCAGTAAATGTAAAACTAAATTTCAAGATTAACAAATGCTTGAGGCAGCAAACAGCAGCTGTAATGTTAACATATCAACCACTGTCATTCTTCTGTTTCTACCATTACCATTCAATAATGTTCACGAAAAATGCATTACTACCTCTTTTGTCAAAACCTAACAGTGATTCAACATTTAATTTGTTGTCCAGAGAACTGTAGTTTGTATAGCAACATTTACACATTTCTTTTTATCTATATTTACTGTTATTTAGATAAACCAGTTCACATACTTTCATTACATAAACAGCCACCACTGAATGCCATGAAATAACTTATACAACTGTATTCTGAAATAGAATAATAACAAAACATAATTTGAAGTTACTGGTTTGTCTGATAAAGAGTTTCTGTATTGTAAAATGTATCAGAAAAGAGACACTTTATGTGTTTCTTAAGTATTCTTGTACCAAATATGTCTTCTATGATGCATGAATATAACTGACCACAAGTAAATACAATGTTGTGTGACAGAAAATAAATTATGAATAGTTCATACTTTGGTGATAAAGTTTTTGTAAGTGGTTGACTAGAATGATTACAATGACAATTACATGTGTTATACACAGGCAAATTAGGAATATAATGAAAACTTCCAATATGTAAATATATCTAGCACCTTATAAGTGCATCTGCTGCACAGCAGAAAGTCTGTAGTTTTCTTTTGTCACTTAGCAACATTACATAAGTCACTGATTAAGCATTGTGTGACCAAAATGCACTAGCTTTTCTATATATTGTAATATGTTAATTTAACTTATTTTTACCAATAATTATTCTATGAATATGACATGATGTGACATTATAAATAATCTTAAAGCAGAGCAGTTTGAGACTACTTCTTTTACTAACTTTTTCATATACTTATTGGTTACATCCAACATGCAACTTCTCAAAGAGATTAACCTTTTTACTTTAATTAACACTTTAACTAAATATTCATTTAACTCTATACCAGTTAATATGACAACCAATGCTTTGGTATAATGGGATCAGAATACTTACAGAAAGTTCAGGTGAGAAACAGCTTGCTGTCTCATTACTGCATGAACTTGGAGACAACTTCTTTCTCATGAGACTGGTTGCTTTTTGGTTGTGTCATGAGGTGTTATTCAAATTTTCCTTAGTATCCTCCTTATCTATAAAACAGTATGTACGACTACCCACAAGCAGTTACAACACTTAATTGGTCACTTCTTTTGTGATCGTGGGCAAGAATTTACAACAAAAACAACTCTAATTATGCCCCCAAAAATCCTAAATTAGAGATGATACCTATTCTCACAAGCTGTCAAAGATTCTTCCTGGTTCTGTTAAATTAATGCAGCGTCCAAAACTGCATAATCCTTTTACTTTTATAGCGTTACCTTGTTGTGGTCTAAACATGCAGCTGAAAGTTTCTTTACATGTTGCTCTCGAGCCATCTTCATCATATAATCATCTTTTTACACACTTCTTCATATACTTCACTGAATCGCACTCTCCTGACTACATACGCTTATGTGAGACATTTAAAATATATAAGGATGCCTCACAATGTTTACAGGCAATTGAAACCATGTTAGAGATAGCGGATAAAGCCATAACAGGAGAAACTGCGGCCTACAGCAGTAGATATGGCCAATCTAGTCTAACATTAGGCTTCTCCGTCATGGGTTATCATTTCAACTTTACCTTTGGTGGAAGAATCTGTACATATACAAACCACGAGAATTTGTATTACTCGTTACTCTATCTACGTTACATTCTGTAAAATACATACATTTCAAAACGTTCTTTAATGTTTCTCATTAACTATTAGGCTTACTTCTGGCTCGAAAAATAGCGGTTACCAAGAACGTCACCAGGTGACTGAAAAAGTATTAAAATACTTTAAACGTATAATAGAAGATTTACATTTCAATGAAAGAATTGTACTAAAATATAAAAAAATATATGTACGTTATTTTAAAATTCTTACAAAAGCTAAGTCACTGGTAAATAAATACATATACAAATGCATCTGATTGGAGAACCACCTCACGAGCATAACGAATACTTCTTAAACGTCACTGTATCATAGCAACTTAACGGATATTCAAAAAAAGGAACACAATCATTTGAATCGAGAGTGAAGTTTAAGAATATAGCTGCAACAGTGTTAGAAGAAGCAATTATCCATATTAATAAAGTTGAAGAAAACACAAAAGAAACAAACTTATCAAGAGTTATTAATACAAATAAAACAAGGTAAAACAAATTGATTTATATTTTACAAAATTCTCTAGAGGGAATTAGCTGGTAAAAATATATCTTAGGTTTTGTAAGCAATTAGTGATTTCGAGTAAATTTAAAAGGCATAAAACAACTAAAATAATAAATTAATGCAAAATAGCCTCATCGTCGTAATCTTCCGAAAATCTCGACAAACGCTTTAAATGTTTCCATTAAATAAAAGAATGGTTGTTTTCTAAATAATGATTTATTATAGGTCTAAATTGTTATTTATATAAGCCATGAACAAGTGACTTTTCTGGAATGAGATTTTCCAAACAAATGGTCCAATCCAAAGAATTGTTTGTGAATAAATAACTTACGTCAAATCTACCAACTAAACATCCATTATGAAGATCTAGATCTTTAATTATTTAATATTAGAAAGTGAATCGAGGACAGTACATTCATTAAATGTTAATAATATAAGAATAAGTATGAGCAATTTGGTCGTTTTATAGCTGTGCGTTCTGATTGCAGAAAGTATCGGGCCTTATGATTTGTTTGTTTGTTTGTTTGTTAATTTTCAGTTAGGACTGAAGTTAGGACTGTCCATGCTATTATATTGTTTTGTCACGATATTTTTTAAAACCCCTCATTGATTTTTTTATATTCTGCTATTTGTTGCTTCAAGTTTCAAAATAAATTTACGTATTTTATGCCATAAATTCAAACAAGGTTTGGTTTTTGGAATTTCGCACAAAGCTACTCGAGGGCTATCTGTGCTAGCCGTCCCTAATTTAGCAGTGTAAGGCTACAGAGAAGGCAGCTAGTCATCACCATCCACCGCCAACTCTTGGGCTACTCTTTTACCAACGAATAGCGGGATTGACCGTCACATTATAACGCTCCCACGGCTGGGAGGCCGAGCATGTTTGGCGCGAACCCGCGACCTTCAGATTACGAAGCGCACGCCTTAACGCGCTAGGTCATGCCAGACTCATAATTCAAACAAAAGATTTAAAAAAAGTTAATAAATGTATTATAGGAAATATTATATGTCAAACAACGTTTTACAAGTACTGCAATTTTAACATTATTGTGAAAAAAAGTGAAGATTTGGCTTAACTGTAGACAAATAAAGTTTTGGTGAAATATATATATATTTGTTTCATTAGGATCACATAAAACCAATGGCTTGCGACAAGCCTAAAAACTTGAATTATGCCCATAAAAGCTTTAAAAAAATGTAAAATATTTTTATTTTTCAATTGTCTTGTGTTAAAAGTACAGGCAAAATTATTTAATATTTCAGTGAAAAGATGTTGATGTTATTTTGCATTAAGCACAAAGCTACACAATGGGCTATCTATGCTCTACCCACCACGGATATCGAAACCCGGATTTTAGCGTGTAAGGCCGCAGACATACCGCTGAGCCACTGGGGAACGGTTAAAAGAATTCTACATTATTTATTTTGTCTGTAGACCGCCTCTTCGTCCCTTTCATCAAATTTACGTCGATTATCCAAAGTATGGAATTAAAACTAATCCCAACTTCAGTTACTTCTCTTCGACAAAACATCCAAAATAAAGGTTTCTCAAGCAATTTCAATTCAAAATCGCAGAAAAAAATATTCAAAGAATAATTTCATATCAATACATTTCTTTCAAAGCCTCAACTTCTACTTTTTAAGAACTAGACTTCTTGCTTCTTTTCAAGCATTAAACAAAGTCAGGTGTTTTAGCCAAAAATGAAGCAGTTGGTTTATCTTCACGAAAGCAAACTGAACCTGTTGTTATCATCAGTTAACAACAATTTCCAACAGTTATTTAAGAAGATGAAAGAAGTCACGTTTAATTTAATTGAAAACCCAATATATACTCGGAATATTCATCGGATAAAAGCGACTGATCATGTAGTAATAGTAAATACATATTTTGAACCCTTTTCTTGTCAAAGTAAAGAAAGACTAAATGATCCTAATATTTCAAGCCATAGTTATACAGAAACGTCAGAAAATTCTAGGTATTTTAAAACTAACAGACATCTTCTATTCTGTACACCTAACCACGTTATTACAAACCACTGCTACTTATAGAGGATCAAAACGTAGAAAGCAAATCGTATTTACTGCACGCCTAAAATGTTGAATACGAAAGAAAATCTTGTTCAGCATCTCGCTTAATATTTCTTTAATAAATGTATCTCAGATAAAAAAAAATTATGAAAAGTCTTCACATATTTTTTCCAAAGAAATGCATCTCTGTTTCATAATTCATAATATATGTTTACTCTTTGTTATTTCCAATTGTTCACAGATATACACTGCTGGCCAAAATCTTAAGGCCAATGAACATAAAGAAAAAATATGCATTTTGCGTTGTTAGACGAAACCACGTATTTGAGTAGAGCTTCGAAAGATGAAAATAAGAAAAGGAAAAATTAAAAACTTTTTAGCATTTAATAGGGAAAATGTGAACAAAATGAAATTAGCCTAAATACTAGTTAGTTAAAAGTAACTAACACACACACACGTTTAGCCGTGGGGAAGGACTAATGAGAAACACAACTGTTGACGTTTGTTGGTGTTGAGTTTCCACTAGTTTATAACTGCTCAAAAAGTTAGCGCAGAGAGCCCACGTGTAGTTTTACGAAACAATTCAAAACAAACCAAGGAAAATTTAGCAGTTAATACGTCATGAAACCTGACTCAGTATCGAACAAACACTTTAAAGCTGTAAAATATTGTGTATTTTTCTTAATCAAATATGACGCAAGCGGTTTAGGAAAAATATATAGCAGTTCATGTCCGTAATCTGAGGATTGCGGGTTTGAATCCCTGTCGCACCGAACATACTCGTCCTTTCAGCCGTGAGGGCGTTATAATGTAACTGTGAATCCCACTATTACTTGGTAAGAGAGAAGCCCAAGAGTTGGTAGTGGATGGTGATAACGAGCTGACCTCAGTCTAGTCTTAACTGCCAAATTAGGGACGGCTAGCACAGATAGCCCTCCAATAGCTTTATGCGAAATTAAAACACAAACAAAACTTTGCTCCTTTTCCGCTCGGCTAAATCTAGTTAAACACTACATGTCATATAGTATCTTTATTTTCAACACTTTCTAGAGTCGTTTTCACTTATCATTTTTCTTTTGGGTCCTTAACTCTTGTATTTTTTAATCAAGGAGAGAAATTTGGTGAAGATATTTTACGTGACCCTGAAATAACCATTCCAAATTTAGTCGATATTTATGCCACCATATAAACATTCAAGCACGTTTAATTTATTTGACGAACTTAAACTATCTTTTTTTCCCTATACACTATTCTAGCCACTTCTTATTCTATGTAAAGTTACAATGGTAACTTATGAATTAAAGTATAGACGAATAAGTAAACATCAATACATCTGCTATTCCAAAAGTTATCGAGGTTTTTCGTGTAATACCAGGCAGGACTATACAGTTTGACTAGATACAGTAGATTTTGTAGTTGATGAAACACTATTCATCCGTGGGGGCGTTATAACGTGTCGTTCAATCCCACTACTCGTTGGTAAAAGAGTAGTCCAAAAGTTGGCGGTGGGTGGTGATGACCAGCTGCCTTCCTTCTAGTCTCACACTGCTAACTGAGAAACGGCTAGTGCAGGTAACCCTCGTGTAGTTTTGCGCAAATTTAAAAAACATCGTACAAAATAAAGTTTAGAAAGTTGTGATTGAGAGGTATCAATTCATTCTTTATTATCATTTATCTGAGTTTTTCTTCTCACGTCTCATTTAACAAAATTCATTTAAAAATTATAATAGCTTAATAATGACGTCAAGTGGAACTGTGCGAGTATTGGTCGCTGGCTTTTTATACAGTGACAATGTATTTTACTAAACAATGTTTAACGATACGTTCCAAGTGAGAATTCAAAGTTGTTCTATTTTAGAAACGTTAATGTAAGAAAAAGTTTTGGAAGAGTTAGTGAAGTATATTACAAGGCCTACTAAACCTATCATATCATATATTACAGAGAGCGAATTACTTTTAAATAGTTGGCGTATCTTGAAGAATTTTATTTACTCTAATTATTGGTGAGTAATTTCATTCGAATTCTCAGCTTTCACTTAGAAAAAAATGCATCAACAGAATATTTCATTAACGGGAATTTAGGGTTAACTCCACTTTAAATGGCTCGGCACGGCCAGATCATCTGGGTGCAGGACTCATAATACAGTGAAACGTGTCTAAAGCGGAATCAAAAATATTCAAAATATACATAAGTACACAAAATCTTAATCAAGTTTATTTAAAGAAAGTGTTCAATTTCAATTGTTTAGTTTTTTAATGCGCTTTCTCATGCGGTTAAAAGAGAATGCTAATATTATGACTTTTTCGTGAAGTTCATTTCCCCCTTCACTTTTGCATACAATTCGATAGCGTTAATATAACTAAACTTGTGATGAAATAGGAATTTCTATTTTCTCACAAACTTTTCCAGGCCTGGCATGGCCAAGCGTGTTAAGGCTGAAGATCGCGGGTTCGCATCCCCGTCGCGCCAAATATGCTCACCCTTTCAGCCGTGGGGCGTTATAATGTGACGGTCAATCCCACTCTTCGTTGGTAAAAGAGTAGCCCAAGAGCGGTGGGTGGTCTTACACTGCTAACTTAGGAACGGCTAGTGCAGGTAACAACCCTCGTGTAGTTTTGCGCAAAATAAAAAAACAGACAAACAATCGAAACATCGTACAAAATAAAGTACAGAAAGTTGTGATTGAGAGGTATCAATTCATTCTTTATTATCATTTATCTGAGTTTTTCTTCTCACGTCTCATTTAACAAAATTCATTTAAAAATTATAATAGCTTAATAATGACGTCAAGTGGAACTGTGCGAGTATTGGTCGCTGACTTTTTATACAGTGACAATGTATTTTACTGAACAATGTTTAACGATACGTTCCAAGTGAGAATTCAAAGTTGTTCTATTTTGGAAACGTTAATGAAAGAAAAAGTTTTCGAAGAGTTAGTGAAGTATATTACAAAGTCTACTAAACCTACCATATCATATATTACAGAGAGCGAATTACTTTTAAATAGTTGGCGTATCTTGAAGAATTTTATTTACTTTAATTATTGGTGAGTAATTTCATTCGAATTCTCAGCTTTTACTTAGAAAATTTTCATCAACAGAATATTTTATTTACGAGAATTTAGGGTTAACGGCACTTTAAATGGCTTGGCATGGCCAGATCATAAGCCCTCGTGCAAAAATTCAAAAATAAACAAACAAACAAACACTATCTTTTCCATTTTGTTCATCTTCTGAATCTCTCAAACTGTTACCATCTTGCGATTCTATTGTAGATTTTAAATCAATTTCATCAGTTTCTGTTAAAACGGTCTTGTCAATGTTCACAAAACTTTCCGTGTTCACAGAATCGTCTGCATCAATTTTCTTAATCATAGTTTGGACTTTACCTAAATCGTCATAACAAAGAACTTCTCCACAACCTCCGCAATTATCAAGAATAAATCCACAGTTTCGAAAGCAGTTTATTACGCATTTGATTGACTGACTTAAAAATGCAATTGCATCTAACTCGTCAATATTCATGGTCATTTCAGATGCACTCTTAAAGTCAGTCGTCTATGTTTACAATAATATGTTGAAGCATCAATTTTCTGTAATTCAATTTTTCTACACTGTATAATTCCATTATCTCGTGGCTGTAGAACTGATGTAGATGGAGGTAGAAAGATCAAACGAACATTTGAAAATTGAACTTTCGGGAGACAAGTTGCATTATCTATGGAAAGTAGAATATTCCTGTTTTCTTGTTCCATTCTTTTGTTTAATTTAACTGCAAAAATAATGATGGCAGAAAAAACAACAAATATATTTAACCAACACTTACTATAACAAAATGTCCGAGAATTAATTAATATTTAAAGAAACTATTTATTAAACAATCATTTTTAATAATTCAATAAATTATTAATTAAATAATAAGTTAATATCACATCAAAACATTTTTTTCCGCCAAACTCAAGTTCAAATCCTTCTTATTGAAAGTTGAGGTAGGTGAAAATAGTTTTCCGTTCGCGTTACGCAGGTTTCGCCCTAAAGAGGGCGTTTTATAAGAGAAATGTTAAGATAATGCTGCAAATTTTATATGCAAAAACGGCTTGTTTGGGTTGAGAAAATATTTTACATTGAAGAGCGAACAACGTTTCGACCTTCTTCGGTCATCGTCAGGATCACAAAGAAAGAGGAAACTGTCCGGAAGCTGACCACGTGTTTGGAAGGGGTTGTGTAACTTGAGTGTCGCAATGTAGAGGGCGGTGTTAGATGTTTGAATATATAATAATTTTATCATATTTTTACGGATTTGAGTCGGTTTTACGTAGGTAGGAATAAAGTGTTTGTGAAATTGTGTTGGCTTTTTTCATTTGTAGTAATAATTTGTTCAGTTGCGTCTCGTGTGTCTTTGTTGGATTTGGTTTCACAAACACTTTATTCCTACCTACGTAAAACCGACTCACGCACACCGCAAATATACGGCATCCCCAAACCTCATAAACCAGATTGTCAATTACGACCAATAATGTCAATATATGAATCGTTTAATCACAATCTTGCTAAATACATAGCATGGGCATTCTCCAAATATGTAACATCAGCCAGCTCATTCATCAAAGACTCTTTTAATTTCAAGTCCAATCTAAATCAACTTAATCATAAAGCCAGTTTCGATGTTATATCCCTCTTTACAGAAGTTCCACCTACCGAAGCCTGCAAGACAGCCCTATAACTCTATATCCGAGACCCTAACCCAACTATAGGCATTCCCAGAAACCAGTTAGCAACCCTCAAAGAATTCACCACAATAAAGACAAACTTCATGTTCAACAACCAAAACTGTATACAAACAAATGGCCTAAGCATGGGCAACCCAGTATCACCAGTTCTAGCCAAAATTTTTATGACACAAGTTGAAACACAAGCAATTAATACAGCATTACATCCACCACTATACTGGTACAGATATGTAGATGACACGGTTGCGGGATATAAATCTACATAACACATACTTAATTAATTTTTTCAATCACAATAGCTCTGCACATCCCAACATTAACGTCACATGTGAACAGGAAGAAAGCAATCAAATATCATTTCTTAACCTCAAAATTATAAGAACCGACACACAATTCAAAACAGAAATCCACCGAAAAGTCACCCATACTGGACTATACATTCCTTGGGACTCAGCACATGAAACAAAATAAAAACTCAACATACTCAGAAACCAGATAAACACAGCCATAAACCTATGCTCACTAGATAAAATTAACGATGAATTAGACAAAATAAAACAATACTTCATCAACATCAATAAGTTTCCTCCACAAACCGTAAAAAACATTATACGCACACACCTCGACAGAAAGCAAAATCAACCAACAAAAGTAAATATATCTCACGAAACAATATACTGCTGTATTCCATATATTCCTGATATCAGCAAACAAATAACCAACATTTGGCAAAAACTAGTAACAAAATATGACATTCCAGTTAATACTAAATTTATTCAAAAACCAGGCGCAAAACTGAGGTCTATACTATGTAAGAACTATACTGACAAACACCACACCAACATTATTTATGAAATACAATGTGATAACTCCCACGACTTCTATATTGGAGAAACAAGTAGAATAATGGAAACCAGATTCAAAGAACATAAAAAGTCACCTTCACACGTTATCGAATACTGCAAGTCAAATAAACACAACATAACAATAGTTTGTTTGTTTGTTTTTTGGAATTTCGTACAAAGCTACTCGAGGTCTATCTGTGCTAGCCGTCCCTAATTTAACTGTGTAAAACTAGAAGGAAGGCAGCTAGTCATCACCACCCACCGCCAACTCTTGGGGTACTCTTTTACCAACGAATAGTGGGATTGACCGTAATATTATAACGCCTCTACGGGGGGCGTTAATATTATAGATAAAATTATATATTCAAACATCTAACACCGCCCTCTACATTGCGACACTCAGTTACACAACCCCTACAAACGTGGTCAGCTTCCGGTCAGTTACCTCTTTCTTTTTGAACCTGACGATGACCGAAGAAGGTCGAAACGCTGTTCGCTCTTCTATGTAAAATATTTTATCAACCCAAACGAGCCGTTTTTGCATATAAAATTCTCAACAAGTGGGTTCCTCGACATCACTGATAATGCTGCAAAATTTTGATATTACCGACTTCTACAGGTTTTCGTCCAATTATGTTTCCGGCAAAGACAGGTTTACCGTATAAGGGTCGCGGGTTTTAACCGTGACAAAAACATGCTAACTCTTTCAGTTCTGGGGGCGTTATAACGTTTCGGTCGTTTTTTGTATTCGTTGGTAAAGGTATTCCAATAGTTGTTGATGGGTGTTGATGACTAATTTCTTTCCCTGTGTTCTTAAACTGCTAAATTTATACAGTAAAAGATATTTACGGCTCATAAAAAAATACACGTATGTTTAACAAACTTATTGTTTAGATTTATAAATGCTATTTGCAGTTCAAAGGAGAAACCGAATTTAAATATAGAAATTTGACAAAACACTTTGATTTATCGACATTAAAACTTCATGTCCAAACATAGAGAAAACAACGTGTAACAACATTCGTTTTGTTCTTTTATTTCAGTGATTATGGCTCTAAACAAGGACGTGTTAAAGGACAGCCTTTACCGTAAGTTGTAAATAATTTAATTTCATTCTTTTTATTTATCTATGTAAAGAGTAGAGGGAAAATGTTTTTCATATGATCTATTAATGAATTAGATATACGTTTGAAATGAGCAGAACTGAAAAAAATCATTTGCTGAAACAATGTACATTGTTTTTGTTGGTTTATTTCTTTAAACAAAATTTCTACAATAGGATGATGAAAACTGGCTATAAATTTGAACTTCCTCTTCACAGAGACACAAAGTAACTTGTAATACATAGTCAACAACATTTCTTTTTATAATATACAGATTAAGTAACACATAAGATTAGAATTTGGTGATTTTAGTTGAAAGGGAATATTACATTAGGTCTACTAACTAGATGGTTCCAGGTTCGAGTGACAATTATGTCACTGAACACGTTCCATGCTTGTAACTGCATGGTATTTCAATTACCTTAAAGAATCTCATTGTTCGGTTAAGTTGTTGTTGTTTTGAATTAAGCACAAAGCTACACAATGGGCTATCTGTGCTCTGCCCACCACGGGTATCGAAACCCGGATTTTAGCGTGTAAGTCCGCAGACATACCGCTGAGCCACTGGGGGGCTATTCGGTTAAGAAAAGTTGTATAAGAACGGTAACAGTAGCCAGAATCTCAAGTGGTGAAGACTATATTGAACACAACCTTACCTGTTCTTTATTCACTTGTTATAATGGTTAGGGCCGTCCATGTTATAATATTCTTTGTTAATGGCTTTTTTAGCATTCTTTTTATTTTGTTATTAGCAATTCACTGCGTCATGTTTCAGAATAAATTTACAAATATTTTACGTCGAAAATATAAATAACCGTTCGTTCCGATGTGTCGGTATTTGAGTATAGTTGTTAAATACTCAGGAGGGTCAGGTACATTAGACCTCTTCCTCCTTCCCGAACAATCATAACATCAATACGATTTCTAATTTTTGTTATTCTTATTTTTTTTTTCGTTTTATTTTATTTTATTTTTTTTAAAGAAAGAATGCTACTACTACTACGTGTAGTAGTACACACACTCACACAAATAAGAGTAAGTATATTAATATGTTAATACAATACATATATGATAAAAAGTTAAACAAGGACTAAAAGTCTAGTGCATAGTGGCCAGCTTGGGTTACATTATTTAAATATAAATTAAAAGGGGAGAGGTATTTAGGACTATTTTCATCATGTACGTGATATCTGTCGAGATCACACATTAATTCATTTTTATGCGAATTCTTATTGAAGTATTTTAGAGTATTATGCAAGAGTCTTTCAGATATTGTATCCATGTTTGCATACTTGTGCAAGAATGTGGTTGAGGTGCTACGTGGTACTTTATAAGCAGAAGTTAGTACTGAATTTTGTATACATTGTAGTTTCTGTATGTGTGTAGGTGCTATGTTAATCCATGCAGGTGATGCGTATTCTATTGTTGGTCTGATGTACGTTTTGTAGATTTTAAGTATGTTTGCTGATGATGTTCCTTGGTTTTTACCTGAAAGACTTCTTACATAATTTGCTCTTTTCCAGATTCTTCTCAGTACATTTTTTATGTGTGGTATCCACGTTAATTTTGAGTCATAGGTTAGACCTAGGAATTTAGCAGATGTAGCAGTCAGTAAAAGTGATCCATTCATATATAGTTTTGGTGGATCTTTTTTTAGCTTGTTCCGTCTGCTGAATAATATAACTTGGGTTTTTGGGATATTAATTTTGATTCGGTATTTCTGGCAGTATTCTTCAATGCTATTTAGGACTGGCTGTAGGTTCGTTGCTGCTATCGATGGAGTGGAAGCACTTTTCCAGACTGCTACATCGTCAGCGAACTGTGATGCATAACCTAAATTTAGGTCCGACAGAGGCATATTGCTCACGTACATGATAAATAGTATAGGGCTAACCACCCCTCCCTGCGGAACTCCTGCTTCGGGTGAAAAGGGCCCAGAGTGTGCCCCATTTACATTAACTTTACACGTTCTGTTTTCCAGGAAGTTGGAGAGCCAGCGAATAGTTTCCTGGGGTAATTTCATTTCCAGTAATCTATGTCGTAGACCGTTATGCCACACTGTGTCAAATGCTTTCTCAATGTCGAGAAAGCAAGCTACAGTGCATTCATTTTTATTAAAGCTGTCGGTAATTGATTCTGTTAGTCGAATCAGGTGGTCTGTTGTTTGACGGAATTTACGAAATCCGTTTTGTATTTCTGGTAATTTTGAATTTTCTTCTAAGTAAACTGACAGACGAGTACTAATTATCTTCTCTAATAATTTGCCAATGCAACTGGTTAAACTAATTGGGCGGTAATTGTTTGGTTTATTCGCTGGTTTTCCTTCTTTCTGAAACATTAATATTGTTGCTTCCTTCCAAGAAACGGGGATATATCCAGCTGATAGTGACAGATTAAATAATGCTGTTAGGTGTTCATATAATCTCTGAGTGCCTTGTTTTAGGAGGATAGCTTGAATACCATCTTCTCCAGAGGCTTTGTTTTTTGTGTTCTTAATAGCTGTTACGACTTCTGTTACAGTGATATGATTTATCAATTGTTGAGTACTCCAGTCTTTTGCTTTTTCTTGATGTGTAATTGTGTTGACTGGAAATACAGGTGTAAAAATGCTTCTGTTTTGATCAATAAAGTTTGTAACTGTATTATAAAAATACCTGTTCATGTGTGGTTCATGATGTGTCTTGAACGTGTTTACCAGGTGTTTTTTTAAATATCTCGGCTTTTTCTGTATTAGTGTATGCTGTTTCTCCATCCAGTTCCAGTGGTGGATAAACTGTGTTTGTTGTTCCTGTATTTGTGAATCTTTTCAAGTGTGTCCAAAAGTGTTTAGGATCAGGTTTGTGATTTAGCTCGGAACAGAAGTTATCCCAGTTTTCTTGTTTTTGTTGTCTGATCAAGTTTCGTATCTTATTCCTTATTTCTAAATAACTGTTTATAACCTGTTAGGTTTATTTTGAATTTCGCGCAAAACTACACTCGGGCTATCTGCGCTAACTGTCTCTAATTTAGCAGTGTAAGACTAGAGGGAAGGCAGCTTGTCATCACCACCCACTGCCAACTCTTGGTCTCCTCTTTTACCAAATAATAGTGTGATTAACCATCACATTATAGAGCTCTCCCGACTGAAAGGGCGAGAATGTTTGGTGTGACAATGATTCGTACCCACGATCCTCAGATTACGAGTCGAGTGCCTTAACCACACAAGTAAAGGTATTATGGGAAATATCATACATCAAAAAACATTTTTGAAATTTTTTAAAACCGCTTTATGAAAAATATTGAGAATCGTTTTCGTTGTTAAGTATCTTTTTATAAGAGAGAAACATTCCAAACACATAGACGTTGGATATATATGGACAGTAGATAATTCATATACAAAAATACCTAGTCATGAAAGAGAATCACAATCCTCTTTCCTTACATATAATAATTTACACTGTGCTTTATTGTCAATTGTAACTTCGTTACACAATTTAGTTCACTTCTTTTTATCAACATTTTGGTATTTAAGACCCTGTTAGATGTGTACTTTACAAACTGTACCTTTTCTAAGATCCATCTTCACCTGGCTGCTTCAAAAGCGACAATCCCAAGGAACGTGTCCAGTGTCCTAAAAATCATTACAGCAACTACTTTGGATCATATAACTGTTGGTCCTGTCCGAAAGGTCAACATACAAATCCTGGAATGCCCGGCGTGGCCGGGTGGTTAAGGCGTTTATCTCGTAAACTGAGGGTCGCGGGTTCAAATCCCTGTCGCACCAAACATGCTCGTCTTTACAGCTGTGGGGGCGTTATAATGGTACGGTCAATCCCACTATTCGTTGGCAAAAGAGTAGCCCAAGAGTTGGCGGTGGGTGGTAATGACTAGTTGCCTTCCCTCTAGTCTTACACTACTAAATTAGGGACGGCTAGTACAAATAGCCCTCGTGTAGCTCGCACGAAATTCATAAAACAAATAAGCATATCTTGGAGCTTGCTTCCTGGATGCATGTAGATGCAAGTTTTATCAGACACTTATAAACACACTATGAAAGTCTTTATATAGAAATTATTTTGATATTTTATTATTGCAAGTGCTTAACTCTTAAATAACTTTACAACTTCTTTTCAGGGTCATTAACAACTCATGTTATTTATGTAATTCGATAATGTTCACTTCTTGTATAGCGAGTGAAGAAACTTCAGTATAAGTTTAATATGGAGTTCAGGTATTTGACACGTGGCCTGTTTCTCCTATTTTGTTATATTTTTATTATTTGACTAGTTTTAGTTTATATGTTCTTTATCAGTTACGTTTAATTATATATTTTCTCTTTGATTTGTTAAACTTGTTGTCATTTTTCTGTTGTTTTTTATAATCGTTTCTTTCTGATTTTTTCCACCTTTTTCGAGTTTTTTTAAAAAACACGTTAAGCATTCGTAAATATTTGAATGATACGTTCTCTGAATACACAGGATTTAAAGTGTGGTGGCTGAAGTTAAATATTACCAAACTGGTGCAATTTGAAATGTCTATTATAAAATATTCGTTTTCTAAACAAATAATTCTATCAACATTTTATTTGTAAAGAATGATTCAGTAACAATAAAAGTGTTAAACAATTATATTATTGTTTTCATTTCAGGTACCATTATTTTTTGGTTGATGACGTTTCCATTAGTATTTGTAAAGGCGGGATTACCACTAATGGTACTTGTAGCATGGTAAGCACAAATTTTCTATTGGTAAAATTTGTTTATTGTTAGGTGGAAAACCATCCCAATGTATCGAACGTCTAACTAATATTATTCACCTTCAAGTTTACAGCTAATTGGTTTAACTGTCTAACAGTTTAGAAATAATTCAATCTATTCAATGTTTATTATCATGATTTTTAAACTGATTTCTTATTATCAATGTTTGTAATGGTATTTACGATTTTTATAATGATTAAATGTTTCTAACTTGTAAACGACTTATGACCCAGAAAGGTGTGTACTTTAAAACCATATAATTAAACTCGAATTTTTTGACTGGTACTTACAGTAGGCAAAATAATTTACATTTAAATACTAATTGTTGGTGTTAGTTTTACGTCATAGCCAATCAACGAATTTACAATAAAATTGGTGTTTTCATTTTCA
>MU033986.1:27364-39962 GCA_011833715.1 Carcinoscorpius rotundicauda
GATAATAACGGTACCAAGTCGGTATAGAAATTATGATAATACGGTACTAAGTCGTATAGAATTTGATAACAACGGTACCAAAGTCGGTATGAAAGTTATGATAATAACGGTACCAAAGTCGGTAAGAAAGTTATGATAATAACGGTACCAAAGTCGTATAGAAAGTTATGATAATATCGGTACCAAAAGTCGGTAAGAAGTTATGATAATAACGGTACCAAAGTCGGTATAGAAAGTTAGATAATAACGGTACTAAAGTCGGTATAGTTATGATAATAACGGTACCAAAGTCGGTATAGAAAGTTTGATAATAACGGTACCAAAGTCGTATAGAAAGTTATGATAATACGGTACAAGTCGGTATAGAAAGTTATGATATATCGTACCAAAGTCGTATAGAAAGTATGATAATAACGGTACCAAAGTCGGTAGAAGTTATGATAATAACGGTACCAAAGTCGGTATAGAAAGTTATGATAATAACGGTACCAAAGTCGTATAGAAAGTTATGATAATAACGGTACCAAAGTCGGTATAAGAAAGTTATGATAATAACGGTACCAAGTCTGGTAAGAAAGTTATGATAATAACGGTACCAAAGTCGGTAAGAAAGTTATGATAATAACGTACCAAAGTCGGTAAAGAAAGTTATGATAATAACGGTACCAAAGTCGGTAAAAGATTTATGATATAACGTACAAAGTCGGTATAGAAAGTTATGATAATAACGGTACCAAAGTCGGTATAGAAAGTTATGATAATAACGGTACCAAAGTCGGTATAGAAAGTTATGATAATAACGGTACCAAAGTCGGTATAGAAAGTTATGATAATAACGGTACCAAAGTCTGTATTCAAAGTTATGATAATATCGGTACCAAAGTCGGTATAGAAAGTTATGATAATAACGGTACTAAAGTCGTATAGAATTATGATAATAACGGTACCAAGTCGGTATAGAAAGTTATGATAATAACGGTACCAAAGTCGGTATAGAAAGTTATGATAATAACGGTACAAAGTCGGTATAGAAAGTTATGATAATATCGGTACCAAAGCGGTATAGAAAGTTATGATAATAACGGTACCAATCGTAAAGAAAGTTATGATAATAACGGTACCAAAGTCGGTATAGAAAGTTATGATAATAACGGTACCAAAGTCGGTATAGAAAGTTATGATAATAACGGTACTAAGTCGGTATAGAAAGTTATGATAATAACGGTACCAAGTCGGTATAGAAAGTTATGATAATATCGGTACCAAAGTCGTAAGAAAGTTATGATAATAACGGTACTAAAGTCGGTATAGAAAGTTATGATAATATCGGTACCAAAGTCGGTATAGAAAGTTATGATATAACGGTACCAAAGTCGGTATAAAAAGTTATGATAATAACGGTACCAAAGTCGGTAACAGAAAGTTATGATAATAACGGTACCAAAGTCGGTATAGAAAGTTATGATAACGGTACCAAAGTCGGTATAGAAAGTTATGATAATAACGGTACCAAAGTCGGTATAGAAAGTTATGATAATAACGGTACCAAAGTCGGTATAGAAAGTTATGATAATAACGGTACCAGTCGGTATAGAAAGTTATGATAATAACGGTACCAAAGTCGGTATAGAAAGTTATAATAACGGTACCAAAGTCGTATAGAAAGTTATGATAATACGGTACCAAAGTCTGTATAAGTTATTATAACGGTACCAAAGTCTGTATAGAAAGTTATGATAATAACCGGTACCAAAGTCGGTATAGAAAGTTATGATAATAACGGTACAAAGTCGGTATAGAAAGTTATGATAATATCGGTACCAAAGTCGGTAAAGAAAGTTATGATATAACGGTACCAAAGTCGGTAAAGAAAGTTATGATAATAACGGTACCAAAGTCGGTAAGAAAGTTATGATAATAACGGTACCAAAGTCGGTAAAGAAAGTTATGATAATAACGGTACTAAAGTCGGTAAAGAAAGTTATAATATCGGTACTAAAGTCGGTAAAGAAAGTTATGATAATATCGGTACCAAAGTCGGTAAAGAAAGTTGATAATATCGGTACCAAAGTCGGTAAAGAAATTATGATAATAACGGTACCAAAGTCGGTAAAGAAAGTTATGATAATAACGGTACTAAAGTCGGTAAAGAAAGTTATGATAATATCGGTACTAAAGTCGGTAAAGAAAGTTATGATAATATCGGTACCAAAGTCGGTAAAGAAAGTTATGATAATATCGGTACCAAAGTCGGTATAGAAAGTTATGATAATATCGGTACCAAAGTCGGTAAGAAAGTTATGATAATAACGGTACTAAAGTCGGTATACAAGTATGATAATATCGGTACCAAAGTCTGTATAGAAAGTTATGATAATACGGTACCAAAGTCGGTATAGAAAGTTATGATAATAACGGTACCAAAGTCTGATTCAAAGTTTATGATAATATCGGTACCAAAGTCGGTATAGAAAGTATGATAATACGGTACCAAGTCGTAAAGAAAGTTATGATAATAACGGTACTAAGTCGGTATACAAAGTTATGATAATATCGTACCAAAGTCGTAAGAAATAACGGTACCAATCGGTAGAAGTTATGATAATAACGGTACCAAAGTCGGTAAAGAAGTTATTATAATAACGGTACTAAAGTCGGTAAAGAAAGTTATGATAATATCGGTACTAAAGTCGGTAAAGAAAGTTATGATATATCGGTACCAAAGTCGGTAAGAAAGTTATGATAATCGGTACCAAAGTCGGTATAGAAGTTATGATAATAGGACCAAAGTCGGTAAAGAAGTTATGATAATAACGGTACTAAAGTCGTATACAAAGTTTGATAATATCGGTACCAAGTCGGTATAGAAAGTTATGATAATAACGGTACCAAAGTCGGTATAGAAGTTATGATAATAACGGTACCCAAGTCGGTATAGAAAGTTATGATAATATCGGTACCAAAGTCGGTAAAGAAAGTTATGATAATCGGTACTAAAGTCGGTATACAAAGTTTATATAATCGGTACCAAGTCGGTATAGAAGTTATGATAATAACGGTACCAAAGTCGGTATAAAAAGTTATGATAATAACGGTACCAAAGTCGGTAAAGAGTTATGATATAACGGTACCAAAGTCGGTATAGAAAGTTATGATAATAACGGTACTAAGTCGGTATAGAAAGTTATGATAATAACGGTACCAAAGTCGGTATAGAAAGTTATGATAATACGGTACCAAAGTCGTATAGAAAGTTATGATAATAACGGTACCAAAGTCGGTATATAAGTTATGATATATGGTACCAAATCGTTAGAAAGTTATGATAATACGGTACCAAAGTCGTAAAAAAGTTATGATAATAACGGTACCAAAGTCGTATAGAAAGTTATGATAATATCGGTACCAAAGTCTGTATAGAAGTTACGATACTAACGGTACAAAGTCGGTATAGAAAGTTATGATAATAACGTACAAAGTCGGTATAGAAAGTTATGATAATATCGGTACCAAAGTCGGTAAAGAAAGTATGATAATAACGGTACCAAGAGTCGTAAAGAAAGTGTATGAATAACGTACCAAAGTCGGTAAAGAAAGTTATGATAATAACGGTACTAAAGTCGGTAAAGAAGTTATGATAATATCGGTACTAAGTCGGTAAAGAAGTTATGATAATATCGGTACCAAAGTCGGTAAAGAAGTTATGAATATCGGTACCAAAGTCGTAAAGAAAGTTATGATAATACGGTACCAAAGTCGGTAAAAGAGTTATGATAATAACGGTACTAAGTCGGTAAAGAAGTTATGATAATATCGGTACTAAGTCGTAAGAAGTTATGATTATCGGTACCAAAGTCGTTAAGAAAGTTATGATATATCGGTACCAAAGTCGTATAGAAAGTTATGATAATATCGGTACCAAAGTCGGTAAAAAAGTTATGATAATAACGGTACTAAATCGGTATACAAAGTTATGATAATATCGGTACCAAAGTCTGTATAGAAAGTTATGATAATAACGTACCAAAGTCGGTATGAAAGTTATGATAATCGGTACCAAAGTCTGTATTCAAGTTATGATATATCGGTACCAAAGTCGGTATAGAAAGTTATGATAATATCGGTACCAAAGTCGGTAATACAGTTATGATAATAACGGTACAAAGTCGGTATACAAAGTTTGATAATATCGGTACCAAAGTCGGTATAGAAAGTTATGATAATACGGTACCAAAGTCGGTATAGAAAGTTTGATAATAACGTACCAAATCGGTAAGAAAGTTATGATAATAACGGTACTAAAGTCGGTATCAAAGTTATGATAATATCGGTCCACAAAGTCGGTATAGAAAGTTATGATAATAACGGTACCAAAGTCGGTATAGAAAGTTATGATAATAACGGTACCAAAGTCGGTAAAGAAATTATGATAATAACGGTACCAAATTCGGTATAGAAAGTTATGATAATAACGGTACCAAAGTCGGTATAGAAAGTTATGATAATAACGGTACTAAAGTTCGGTATAGAAAGTTGTGATAATAACGGTACCCAAGTCGGTATAGAAAGTTATGATAATATCGGTACCAAAGTCGGTAAGAAAGTTATGATAATAACGGTACTAAAGTCGGTATACAAAGTTATGATAATATCGGTACCAAAGTCGGTATAGAAGTTATGATAATAACGGTACCAAGTCGTATAAAAAGTTATGATAATAACGGTACCAATCGGTAAAGAAAGTTATGATAATACGGTACCAAAGTCGGTATAGAAGTTATGATATAACGGTACTAAAGTCGGTATAGAAAGTTATGATAATAACGGTACCAAAGTCGGTATAGAAAGTTATGATAATAACGGTACCAAAGTCGGTATGAAAGTTATGATTAATAGGTACCAAAGTCGGTATAGAAAGTTATGATAATACGGTACCAAAGTCGGTATAGAAAGTTATGATAATAACGGTACCAAAGTCGGTATAGAAGTTATGATAATAACGGTACCAAGTCGGTATGAGAAAGTTATGATACTTCGGTACCCAAGTCGGTATAGAAAGTTACGATAATAACGGTACCAAAGTCGGTATAGAAAGTTATGATAATAACGGTACCAAAGTCGGTATAGAAAGTTATGATAATCGGTACCAAAGTCGGTAAAGAAGTTATGATAATAACGGTACAAAGTCGGTAAAGAAAGTTATGATAATACGGTACCAAAGTCGGTAAAGAAGTTATGATATACCGGTACTAAGTCGGTAAAGAAGTTATGATAATATCGGTACTAAATCGGTAAAAAAGTTATGATAATATCGTACCAAAGTCGGTAAAGAAAGTTATGATAATATCGGTACCAAAGTCGGTATAGAAAGTTATGATAATATCGGTACCAAAGTCGGTAAGAAAGTTATGATAATAACGGTACTAAAGTCGGTATAGAAAGTTATGATATAATCGGTACCAAGTCTGTATAAAGTTATGATAATAACGGTACCAAAGTGGTATAGAAGTTTATATAATAACGGTACCAAGTCTGTATTCAAATTATGATAATTCGGTACAAAGTCGGTATAGAAGTTATGATACTATCGGTACCAAAGTCGGTAAAAAGTTATGATAATAACGGTACTAAGTCGGTATACAAAGTTATGATAATATCGGTACCAAGTCGGTATAGAAGTATGATAATAACGGTACCAAAGTCGGTATAGAAAGTTATGATAATACCGGTACCAAAGTCGGTAAGAAGTTATGATAATAACGGTACTAAAGTCGGTATACAAAGTTATGATAATATCGGTACCAAAGTCGGTATAGAAAGTTATAATAATAACGGACCAAAGTCGGTATAGTAAGTTATGATAATAACGGTACAAGTCGGTAAAGAAAGTTATGAAATACGGTACCAAAGTCGGTATAGAAAGTTATGATAATAACGGTACCCAAGTCGGTATAGAAAGTTATGATAATATCGGTACAAGTCGGTAAAGAAAGTTATGATAAACGGTACCAAAGTCGGTATAGAAGTTATGATAATATCGGTACCAAAGTCGGTATAGAAAGTTATGATAATAACGGTACCAAAGTCGGTATAGAAAGTTATGATAATAACGGTACCAAAGTCGGTAAAGAAAGTTATGATAATAACGTGTACCAAAGTCGTATGAAAGTTATGATAATAACGGTAAAACTAAAGTCGGTATAGAAAGTTATGATAATAACGGTACCAAAGTCGGTATAGAAGTTATGATAATAACGGTACAAAGTCGGTATAGAAAGTTATGATAATAACGGTACCAAAGTCGGTATAGAAGTTATGATAATAACGGTACCAAAGTCGGTATAGAAAGTTATGATAATAACGGTACCAAAGTCGTATAGAAAGTTATGATAATATCGGTACCAAAGTCTGTATAGAAAGTTATGATAATAACGGTACAAAGTCTGTATAGAAAGTTCATGATAATAACGGTACCAAAGTCGGTATAGAAAGTTATGATAATAACGGTACCAAAGTCCGGTATAGAAAGTTATGATAATAACGGTACAAAGTCGGTATAGAAAGTTATGATAATAACGGTACCAAAGTCGTATAGAAAGTTATGAGAATATCGTAACCACAAAGTCGGTATAGAATTAGATAATACGGTACCAAAGGTCTGTATTCAAAGTTATGATAATATCGGTACCAAAGTCGGTATAGAAAGTTATGATAATAACGGTACTAAAGTCGGTATAGAAAGTCATGATAATAACGGTACCAAAGTCGGTATAGAAATGTATGATAATAACGGTACCAAAGTCGGTATAGAAAGTTATGATAATAACGGTACCAAAGTCGGTATAGAAAGTTATGATAATACGGTACCAAAGTCAGTAACAAAGTTATGATAATATCGGTACCAAAGTCGGTATAGAAAGTTATGATAATAACGGTACCAAGTCTGTATCAAAGTTATGATAATAACGGTACAATAGTCGGTATAGAAAGTTATGATAATAACGGTACTAAAGTCGGTAATAGAAAGTTATGATAATAACGGTACCAAAGTCGGTATAGAAAGTTATGATAATAACGGTACTAAAGTCGGTATAGAAAGTTATGATAATAACGGTACCAAAGTCGGTCTAGAAAGTTATGATAATATCGGTACCTAAAGTCGGTAAAGAAAGTTATGATAAATCGGTACCAAAGTCGGTATAGAAAGTTATGATAAGATCGGTACAAAGTCGGTAAGAAAGTTATGATAATAACGGTACCAAAGTCGGTATAGAAAGTTATGATAATAACGGTACCAAGTCGGTATAGAAGTTATGATAATAACGGTACCAAAGTCCGGTATATAGAAAGTTATGATAATAACGGTACCAAAGTCGGTATAGAAAGTTATGATAATAACGGTACCAAAGTCGGTATAGAAAGTTATGATAATATCGGTACCAAAGTCTGTATAGAAAGTATGATAATAACGGTACCAAAGTCGGTATAGAAAGTTATGATAATAACGGTACTAAGTCGGTATAGAAAGTTATGATAATAACGGTACCAAAGTCGGTATAGAAAGTTTATGATAATAACGGTACCCAAGTCGGTATAGAAAGTTATGATAATAACGGTACCAAAGTCGGTAAAGAAAGTTATGATAATAACGGTACCAAAGTCGGTATAGAAAGTATGATAATATCGGTTACCAAGTCTGTATAGAAAGTTATGATAATAACGGTACCAAAGTCGGTATAGAAGTTATGATAATAACGGTACTAAGTCGGTATAGAAGTTATGATAATAACGGTACCAAAGTCGGTATAGAAAGTTATGATAATAACGGTACCAAAGTCGGTATAGAAAGTTATGATAATATCGGTACCAAAGTCGGTATAGAAAGTTATGATAATAACGGTACCAAAGTCTGTATTCAAAGTTATGATAATATCGGTACCAAAGTCGGTATAGAAAGTTATGATAATAACGGTACTAAAGTCGGTATAGAAAGTTATGATAATAACGGTACCAAAGTCGGTATAGAAAGTTATGATAATAACGGTACCAAAGTCGGTATAGAAAGTTATGATAATAACGGTACCAAAGTCGGTATAGAAAGTTATGATAATATCGGTACCAAAGACGGTATAGAAAGTTATGATAATAACGGTACCAAAGTCTGTATTCAAAGTTATGATAATAACGGTACTAAAGTCGGTATAGAAAGTTATGATAATAACGGTACTAAAGTCGGTATAGAAAGTTATGATAATAACGGTACCAAAGTCGGTATAGAAAGTTATGATAATAACGGTACCAAAGTCGGTATAGAAAGTTATGATAATAACGGTACCAAAGTCGGTATAGAAAGTTATGATAATAACGGTACTAAAGTCGGTATAGAAAGTTATGATAATAACGGTACCAAAGTCGGTATAGAAAGTTATGATAATAACGGTACTAAGTCGGTATAGAAAGTTATGATAATAACGGTACCAAAGTCGGTATAGAAAGTTATGATAATAACGGTACCAAAGTCGGTATAGAAAGTTATGATAATAACGGTACCAAAGTCGGTATAGAAAGTTATGATAATATCGGTACCAAAGTCTGTATAGAAAGTTATGATAATAACGGTACCAAAGTCGGTATAGAAAGTTATGATAATAACGGTACTAAAGTCGGTATAGAAAGTTATGATAATAACGGTACCAAAGTCGGTATAGAAAGTTATGATAATAACGGTACCAAAGTCGGTATAGAAAGTTATGATAATATCGGTACCAAAGTCGGTATAGAAAGTTATGATAATATCGGTATTAAAGTCTGTATAGAAAGTTCTAAAGTTGCAGATTTATTAATCCAGGAAATTGTGACAATATTTAGGAGAGGTTCAAACTGCAACATTTCCTGTATGAGTTACAACTACATATCGGTATGAAAATCACCTTCAGATTTGACCAGATATGCAGAGCCATAAAAACTTTTACAGATGGAGTTACAGATACAATGGTGTAAGAATTCTCACTTTTGCGAATATCACAGAAACTAACCTGTTGAAGCTCACATCAGAGAATCTAAACAACAGGTGGAATACCTGATATATAGGTTGATGCCACTATCAACTCCTGTTTATAAAACAGGTTTTATACAACTACTACTGGATTGATTGTTCATCACCCGATACACACGTGCACAATAAGCAGCTTGTGCAAATGACTGTGCATTGGTCCAGTTCATTTTACTACAGTAGAAGTGGAGCAAAGATATTATATTTTAGTTTTTTGCGTATTGTTTTTACTTTTCCCATAATTATTTGTAATACTGCACACAAAGTACACGTGACACTCACATGATGATGTTTGAGTGACACACTGTCACGCTAACGATTTTACAAAAGCTCTGACGTGGAATTTTTGGTATAGAAATCAACGAAGGCACCCTATTGGTTGAGGTTAAATGGTATAAGCAATGTGACCAATAGTTCCAGTTCAGCAGCCATTTAAATGTTGTTGTATTTGACAGTATCGGTACCATAATGCGTTAAGTCAATGGCAAAAGAAAGCGATATTTAATGCAGCACGTAGTAAGCACTACCGGTAACTTTGCCTGAGTCAAACGGTTCAGATGCTAAGCCTCACTATAGGATGGCCACGTCCTCATCCATAATACAAGATGCAGACAACAAGAAACAATTTGGTTACTCAAGAATGTACTAATACATCCCGTCTTAAGAAAAAATAAACTTTTAAAGTCACTATTATTTTTTTAAGAAATTACCAATTCCTATTTTACAAAATTGTTAAACAGTTCGTTGCATAAGCCAACAGATCTCTGGAAAAAAAGGTTTTAATTGAAAATTATCCTTTCTTTACAACCTTAAACACGTGAGTCACAGGCTGATAATATCCATAATTTAGTTCAAAGAAATTAAAGTTCTTTATCCTATTGGTCTCCAGAATAATCTTGTAAAGTACAATAAGTTTATCTTTTACCCTTCTTTTCTCAGCAAAAAATAAATCAAAAGATCTCATCTTATTCATCCAGCATAAGAGTTGGCGGTGGGTGCTGGTGACTAGCTGCCTTCCCTTTAGTCTTACACTGCTAAATTAAGGACGGCTAGCGTAGGTAGCCTCGTGTACATTTGCGCTAAATCCAAAAATAAACAAATAAATCATCCAGCATAACCATTCGTTGTACTGACCCTCATTAGCAGGAGGGTATGTCAGCGGATTTACAACATTCTAAAGCGGGTTTCGATACCCATGATTTGCAGAGCACAAATAGCCTATTCTGCAGCTTCATGCTAAATTACAAACAATTGTTTTTCTGGTTCACCTTTGAATTATATCCAATAAATCAATATAATTCAAGCTCTATATGGCCGAGTTACTTTATTAGCATATAATATACTTAGGATATAGGTAGCAAACTGACTTTTATCACACATATTGCCTATGCTTTCCTTGTGGATTCTTTTCTCTAATTTTATTTTTAAAAATAAATATATTCTAAAACTAACTTCAGTTAACAAGTTATATCATTATTATTTTTCTTATAAAGAGATTATTTTGACAATTTCTTATGTTCTGTACAAAACTCCTGCTTTTGTTTCTTTTACTATCTATTCAGATAAAAGAATAACAATATACTATTATCAGAAGAGACATTCTGCAAAATTTATTATTGTGATTTGAAGCGTTAATATTTACAGACTGTAACAGTACATATTGAAAAATACCAAACAAGAAAAGAAATAACATACGCGATTTTTATTATTTTCTCTGCTTCACCCACAACAAGAAGTAAAACGAGCTGTGTAGCGTTGGAGTTCCCAAACATGCTATTAGAGGGCGCTTAGGATGTAGGCTGCACAATAATAAATTGGAAGGTACAAATCTAACGTTTGTGGTTAAATACCATTATTTAATCTTACGCATATTAAACGAACATTTTTTTATAAAACATTATTATAATGTAAATTCATATGTCGTTTTTATATCATTGTTGACAAAATATATTTGTAACGGATAAACAATATTGAGGTAAAGTCGTAAGTTTTATAATTAGTTTCGTAACCCACAAGTTGACCGACTAGCTATAGATTAAAGTAAATCTAGATAACAGCAGAGAACAGCTAATGCAGACAAAAGGGTCCAGCATGGCCAGGTGGGTTAAGGCGTTCGACTCGTAATCTGAATGTCGCGGGTTCGAATCCCCATCGCACCAAACATTCTCGTCCTTTCGGCCGTAGGGGCGTTATAATGTGACGGTCAATCTCACTATTTGTTGTTAAAAGAGTATCCCAATAATTATCGGTGGGTGGTGATGACTAGCTGCCTCCTCTCTAGTCTTACACTGCTAAATTAGGGACGGCTGACACAGCTAGCCCTCGAGTAGCTTTGCGCGAAATTCAAAAACAAACAAACAAAAACAAATTGACAAAATTGGAATGTTTCTTCTCCTCTTCTACACACTTGTAAAACAGGTAAGAAATGCACTGCATTCAAAGCTGTCTTTGAAATACATCCACCCTTTCAGTCTTCGATAATGAACGTGCAGAATGAAGTGCAGGACATGATGTAACATCGTCTTATCAGGCAGGTTACTGATATCTAACTTTCCTTGTTACTCCTTAAATACACCTGAACAAGCAAACTAAGCAGCAAGAGGCGTTAATTAACAAAATATTTCTATGCAATAATTAGCTATTGTTAAGATAAAACAAAGGTAAACACACTGTTCCAATAACCGCAAAATCTCTTATTTACTGATGCAAGTGATTATATTTCAAAGTTGTATTGACGTGTCTCCCAGTACAGTATCGAATTCTCAACCAGACTGTTAGCTTATGTGATGCATGAACTAAATAGCCTAGGGACCATCACATTTTAAAAACATCCGCAGCTTAAAGCGTGGCACACGTTCGACTGCATATAGAGGTTTGAAACTCGGATCTCTTAATCCACAGAATGAATATACTGGCATGACCAATATCTACTGAGCTGTAACGCTAAAATTACATATAAAGATTTGCTATCATGTGTTAAAGGTGAGGTAGAGAGTATAGACTGGTATATGCAAATCAAATTAACTTTTTGTTATTTAGTGGGTTTTTAAATGAGTTACAATAAGCGACGTACAAGTAATTTAGTAACTAACTTTTTAACGTTCTGCTATGCAATTATACATGTACTTTAAGTGGTATTTTAGTGCCTAGATACACTATTATATAATTTTCTTAAAAGTAAGTATCATAGAAAATAAAATAATGCTAGTTATGTCCATCTTACAAAATTTGCATCGCTTTCTTCTGTAGTGCCGTTTTGTAGCTCGTGGTGTAGATTTTTGGTACCCATGAATTTCAATAATTATTATTTTTTTAAATTTCGGGCAAAACCACACAGGGTTATCTGCGTTAGCCGTCCCTAATTTAGTAACGTGAAACGAGCGGGGAGGCAACTAGTCGTCACCGCCCACTGCCAACTTTTACAAACGAATAATGGGAATGACCGAAACTTATAACGCCCTCGCAGCTGAAAGGGCAAGCATGTTCGATGCAACGGAGATTCGAACCTGCGACCCTCATATTAAGAGTCAAGCACCCTAACCACCT
>VWRL01001380.1:0-40000 GCA_011833715.1 Carcinoscorpius rotundicauda
AGAGATCATATGGTCAGTTAATTTGAGTGAGTGTGTTGAGAGAGTAAAACTGTCCAAGTAGACTTATCTTCACGGCATAAATCTATTGTACTGAGTTGATTTCATGGTGTATCACATAGTGCTGATAAAATATTGTGATATTACAATAACTCAAAGTCGAGAGGTGATGGATAAATTCTGATCACACTTCTGAAACCACCAACACCAAGTTACTCTGAATCACTTGAGTTAACTTATTAGTTTGTAATGTCAAATCTGAAATGTATAAGATATACTGATTAGACTTATTGAGTTAAGTGTTTTATTATCAACAATTTTTCCCCGTATTACAATTAATAAAACTCATACAACATATGCTAGATTTAATTGGATATTCTTAGATTGCCCCTTCTCACATAAGAATATAAATGTGAAATGATAAAAACCCTATGACCCAAGCAGTTGTAAATATTGAAAAAAAATTACCTAATCTGTTAATTACCTTTCTGTTGTTTACCAATCAGCACATATTCATCTTGCAGTTGTTTACTGCTTAAGTTTCCATTGGCAACTGATCAGCATTACTGGCCGACAGTGAAGTGTAAAAAGCAATTTTTTGTATTGAATGTGACCTCTCTTCTGCAGTTGCTTGAAGATAGTTGAAAGTGTACAAAACAGATGATGGAATTTTAAATGTGTTACTTGCATAGGGCATACAGTTTAGAGTGAGTTTAGTTTGTTTGTAGCGTAAATGTGTTACAGTTTTCTATTCTGTTTTTGATTTGAAGTATTGTTTTGTTTTTTTCTCAGCTGTATGATTTTAGAACATTCACTTAACTTTATTTGTTCTTAAGTTTTGAGTTTTTTTTTGAAAACTGATGTCTTTCAATATGTCTACTTAGTTTTGAAAATTAAAATTTTATTAGGTAATGCTAATTATTCTCTAGATATGTTTTTCATGTGTTACTTCTTGGTACATGTGCTCTTTCTTGATGTAATGTTACAACAGCAATACTTCTAGTTTTATTCTGTAAGTCTCTGCACTGGATGTTATTTCATGGTAAGTTTCCAGAATGCTAGCTGTTTATTATAGACCAAATAAAATTATCTTCTCAAATATTGGAAAGTATTCTGCAGTAAAAACATTCAGATTAAACAAGCTTCACATTTCACCAAGAACATCCATTCAAAGCAATTTGACAATTGGATTTTTTAGGCTTTTACAGTAAAGTGACTGAGATGTGTTAGGAATTTGTTGTGAAGTACGGTAACAGATGTGTAATTCAACATTTATGTGAAGGAAGAATTAGCATATGTGTGAGACATTTTGTCAACGTAAAATTCGAGGTTGTCTTATGTGACCTGACAATGACAAAATTCCCATAATGTAATTTTTATGTCAGTGAGGAACAACAACTTAATTAGAAATTGTGGTTAATATTTATTTTCCAAATTTCTTTTTAAAATACGACAACATAAGTCATACAACCACTAAGAATGTTGCATCTATTTGTATTAGATATCAGTGGTTTGTTTAAATAGTTTATTTATTAAATTAACAAGCTTGTGAATTTTAAAACCAGTCACTTTATTTAGTAAATATGTACGATCATATTGATTAAGTAATGAAGAATTCAAAGCCAGTTCCCTGTTTAGCCATTTATGTTAGCATCCAGAAAATTCTCAAGAGATTTACTATGATATCTATGTAATATCTATGAAGAAATGTATGATATGTTTCTACTTTTGACAACATTAAAAATTCTTAAAATTCAAACATTACATTTCTAGTGAAAAACAGAATCACTGATAACCAGGATGATTATTTGAAACAATCCATCACTGGCTGTTTTCATAGAGTTATATATTGATCTTAGAGCATTTTACTTCTCCATTTAAAATGATAATTTCAGCATTTTTATGAAAAGAACTGAAAATATAGTTAGTGACTTGCGTATCACTAAACACTTGGAAACATTATTAATTGTTTTGTTTTTATGTGTTTTATACTTTCTTATTATTACCAGTGCTTTAACAGTAAAAGATTTCTAGATAGAAACCTACATCTTCCAGACCAAAAAAAACTTGAGGTTCCAAATTTGCAATGAATCTTATACATTGTCGTGTATTGGATAGTTAAAAAAACATAAATAGGTTCTGTTGTAAGTTTATCTGCGCTTGTGTCTTTTTTCTCATAAGTGTGGGTTTAAACAGGGTTTCTTTTCTTGTTTAAAAAAGATAATCTTACACTTCACCACTCTTTTTAGGTCCATTATTTCTTTGTCATTATTACGATTAGTGTTGTAGGTTTAACGTTTTTTATTTATTTATGAAGTTCATGTAGCATATCCTCACTTCAACAATTACTAGGGTAGTAAACCTGTAGGAGGCAAGAAGTTTAGAATGATTTAAAGTAAAATGATGAATGTAGGAAGATGATACACCTTTAGAATAATTTGCAGCATTTTGGCAACGAGACTTCATTTAGTAGAAACTGGTTATTTGTCACTTAAAATTTTAACTAAGTGTTAATGAGCCAATTAGTCCCTACTGGTGCTGGACAGGAACCAGAATGAAAAGTAGTGACTTTTATTGTATAGTATTTTGAAATCTTATCTCAATGTTTATCAATAGTCATATAGCTTTTGTTGGACATGAAAAGAATTAATAATTACCGTTTGTTGTGGATGCTAATATGTGTATAAAAAAATATTCATTTGTGAATCATTGCTCATACATTTTTTAATAAAGTGTTCCTCAACCTTTATGACACCAGAGATCAATTCACTGCCTTCCTAAACTATTGTGAACCATAATGAATATTCTGTCAGTTCTTATTTGATTTCATGTAATTCTACAGGTTTGCTAATTGGTTGAGAAATACTGGTATAACATGGTGTTTTTGTTTATGTAAACAAACGTTTTACATATTGGCAAGCTGAGGAAAGTAGCTCATCTTCCAAATCTTTATCTCCAGGTGGTTATTGAATAAAGGACTGAAAAAGGAGAGGATTAACAACTTACTTCAGGACTCCTCTGCAGATCTACTGGCAAAGTAATGCACATTTTATAATTTTTTTAGTATTAACCAGACAATGATACCAAAAATATACAAGCATAATTACAATGTAATCTGACTGTGATGAAATAGTAATAACATGTAAACAAACAACAATTTATGATTATAAAGAAGAATGGTGTTGATGAACTTAATACATTTTGAAGGTAGACCAATATTCTGTGGAATGTTTGTCTACCCATTATAATACTCTATTGTTCTTCCTTACTCAAGTATGGTAATAGGAAGTAAGTTTCTGAAACACCAGTTCTGTAATTTGTTAACCATTTTCGTACTAATGTTGATACACATCCTTCTCAATTATGAGATGTTCTTTAAGGTGTAGGTTTTAGATCAACATCCTACTAAAACAAGTTAAGTTCTGAGAGAAAACTCCCACTAATTCAGAAATTGGTGTGGTAAAAGTATCTTACAATGATCCATGAAGAACTGGACAATCATTCATTGTTCATAATTTTGTATATCAGTGTCATGTAATAAACAAAATACTGTGTCTTGTTCCTCCAGAGACTCGGCCTCTGTTCAGAATTATGACAACCTTCCTCATCATGATGAATCCACTTGGTTTCTAAGTGAATGTTCAAAATCACAAGCTGAGCTCTTACTGAATGGAAAATGTAATGGAACCTTCCTTGTCCGCAACAGTTCAACTGGCCAGTTTGCTTTGTCCATTGTGTGAGTCTGTTAATGATATTATGATAGTTATTACCGTTCCGTAAGTGGAACTATTAATTATAGAAGGAATTTCACTTGTTTGCAGAAGTTCAAATGTACATCCAGTTAATGTAGTGTTTTGTTGTTTATGGCATAGATATAAAACCAGTGGTAAATATCTTCTTGTATGTAAAACAGAATTACAGTTAACTGTTGTATATTTAAGTTACTTTTTTAAGTGGATAGTACTATTATAAGATGGTTTATAATTTATAAATTAAAGGATTTTCCCTAATGCACAGAGTTTTTTGTATGAAAGTAAAGGCTTTCCTGTCTATAATTAAATAAAACATGAATAAATAAATACTCTGTATTCACTTTAACTGTACTAGAATTATATAGAATAAAGGTATTATAATGTATCATGGCTATTCATTCACTTATAATTTTTATCCTGTAAACTACTTGAAAATATATATTCATACATTTTGTGTCTTCGTAGATTTCTCTCTATTTCTGTGTTTTCATTCACATCATGCTTTCTCTTTATGAAAATATTATGCATGTAAAATTTAAACTTTTTTCGTTTTGCAAATATGAAAACTTTTAACCAACAAAAAGTAGTTTGATATATGTGATTTTTTTCTTTAGAAATAATTTTTTCTTCAATTTTATGTAAAGTTAATTTTTTTCCTTCAGAATAACATTAAAATCTAGATCAAAAGGCCAGAAAAAAAATTATAATTTATCAAATTTTGGATTACCATTTTGTGGCTAAATGTGACTATTTAAACACTAGAAATTTAGTAGCACTCTGTTACCCAATCACAAGAAAAACATAACACTGCATTACCAAACCACATGTTATAAAATACCAGACTTGTTTTCATCCAACAAACTATAGATAATATGTTTTTCATGGCACAGTAGAAGGATTAAAATACTTCCAAAAATTAGTGTATTCTGATAGATACAACTGTTATCAAAGGTTTTAGTTGTTGCAGTTATGTTATCTTAGTTTATTTTTCTGTTTCAGGGCTAATGGCAAGGCAGTCCATTGTCTCATTCATAAGACAAGTAAGGGATATGGTTTTGCTGAGCCATATAATACACATACCACACTGAAAAGCTTGGTGCTTCACTATGCTCAGAATTCACTTGAAGAATACAGTGATTCTTTACAAATATCTCTGGCTCATCCTTTATATGCATCACACTTGGATCAATACATCAATATTTCCAACTGATGGAATGATGTAGAACACTGCTGTAGTTTTAGTGTGTATAGAACACGACATTTTGGATTACTTTAGACTACAAACGATGTTTTCACTGAACTGAAGAGAAAGATAAACAGAGGAACAGAACTAAGAGGATAAGACTTTTATTTTTACTTAGTTTCCTTATCAGTATATTTTGACAATAAATAGTGCAAGTTCCTATTTTATCCTGAAAAATCTTTCTCTTTCCTTTGTTGTCCAGCGATTGTAGAAGCTTTTTTTCATTATCAGGTTGTAAAGTTAGTAAATGTGTCATTTACATTTGTACAGGCTCTTTTCATATCTTTAAAATGCTGACTATAGTAATTATTGTGTGAAAAAATGAAAGTGTAGCAAGACCTTGTGTGTTAAAATTTGTTTACATTTCTGTGGTAAAAGTAATTGTTACATTTTGTTTATCCCTGAATAATTCAGTTGCACAAAATGTGATCTGATGTATATTATCCTAGTTGGTAAAAATGTAAGCTTTGTTTCGCTAACAATTTTTTTTCAATGAAACACACAAGTGTGAAACAGTAATATGCAGGGGTGGTCTAAAAGGTGCCCCCTTAAAATGTTAATTTTTAATATCTTTTATCAGAAAGCAGAAAAAATGTGTAAAACTATATGTTTTTTAGAATGAACTCAACAAGATATGTTGAAATGCGATCTCAAATCCTAACTTTAGCACCAGCTTTTGCAAATCACAATTTTTGTTGTATTTTCTCACAATAAGTGCTCTGCATCTGCTGTAGTTTCATAGATCTTCTTATCCCACTAAATAATAAAACAAGTTTATCTACAATAATCAAATGTAAAAATGAAACTAAACACAAATCAGTTTCACAAGTCAATATTTAGTCAGAATTCCATTGGATTTCAGTACTGCTTGGCATCGATGTGGTATGCTTTCAATAAGTTTGTGCAGATATTCCTGAGTAACTGACTGCCATTCTTCTTCGAGTTCTTCAGATAGTTCATCTTCCATGTCTGGCTTGTGATCTTTTTTTAATTGGCTTATCTTGGCCTGTGAGATTTTGAAACTCATTGATATCAGGTCATTATCCTGACCATTCCATAACTTCAGTACTCTAATTTCTTAGGGTATCTTTTAATGATTTCACAGTTGCAGAGAAACTTGCATGATCCTTTATAGGCTAATTGCAATTGGAAGATATAAAGAACTATAGTAGGTGTGCAACACTTTTTATGAGAAAATATAACTAAAATTATGAAACATTCAGGTATTTCTGGAAACCAGTATAAAAATTAGGATTTAGGATCATATTTGAACAGACTTAATTAATTATGTTCTAAAAACACACAGTTTTACATATTTTTCTGTTATGTAATAAAAAATATAACAAATTAATAACATTTTAAGGGAAGGCACTTTTTTTCCTCCCATGTATATCTCTAAATATAATTCTTATAGCAAGTATCTTAATGAATATTTAGTTTCAAAGCATCGTGTAAATTCAACCTGATTTTTTTTATTCATATTTTTAAGAATAATGATTTAATCTTAAAAAGTAAGTCAGGAATATGGATATTTTTATGCACTTGCAACCTCAACATATGACACTGCATTAAAATAGGCAAAAACATGTCGTGACATGGCTGGCACCATAAGTGAGATAGTGTACATATTACTTTTCTGGATTAAAATACCAAAAAAGTTAGCTATTCATCAGAGAGTGGATTTTTGTAGTTTTTATACTGAAATATAAATGTGGAAAAGTACTTTAATAACATTCTTGTACTTGTGTTCATGTTGTTCAGTTATTTTCATTGTAGCACAATGACCATTCTTGTACTAAGAGTTATTTCATGTGACATGATCATTAGGGTTACAGTTTACATTTGATGTGTGATAGAAATGTTTTATTGATGTATTACATGCTCATAGTAATTTACATATATTTACATTATCAGACATAATAAAAAAAAACTTAATGGTATGTTTTAGATAATTAAGTAATTTTAGTTTGAAGAATACATCAATAAAATGGTTATAAATTATTTCTTGAGTTGCGTTTAAACTTATGGGCAAAGTGTCTTTGATTGTGAATTATATATTGGGAGTTTTGTTTTTACCCTGAAGAAAAAAAGCTTATTTAGCTTCAGAACTGTAATTACATTGCAGCATTGGTTTAGTCAGTATTAAAGTTTAACAGTATTTACAGGTTGTCTTTGACAACAGTCACTGAATGTTTCAGTAAATTTGTGTTTTAAAATATTTTTGAGCCATATGTGATTAATCTCTGTGATTTCACCATTGCAACATGAAAGAATTAAAATCTAAGTAAACATTTGTTTCATATTTTTGTTAGTGACAATACATATTTTATATATATGTATAGATAATTGTGCCAAGGTCATGCAGTTGCCAATTAAACTTATTGAGAATATGAAAACAATTATTCTTTACATTAATTATAGAGACTGAAAAATGAGTGTGCTTTCATAAAAACAATGTGCAAATTAAATAGAATTATGATGCATGAACGAGCTGTATTTTGATGAAGTTGTTTAACGAAAAAACATATTTGTATTGCAAGTCAGGAACATATTTTAAAATTAAAACTAGTTTAAGTAAGTCAAGATAATATCTCAATTACTTATATGTTAAAAAATGAATAAAAATATTGATATAAGGGGAATGAAAATGTAAAAAAAGCTAAAGTATGAGTGAATTATGTTTATAAAAGAAAAATTTATTTTGTATGAAATTTCAAAGCCTTTTTTTTTCAATTTATTTTATACCCAGTAACAGTGTAAAAATAAGACTTTTGTTAATAGTATATGATACAATCTATCAGGGTAGTTTTATTTTGATTTTAATGGGAGTCATATTAACTGTTTAGAAACAAGATATTGGCTGATAGTAATGTGCAAGGTATGAAAGATAATTAATTTTTGTAGTTTTTTGTCAAGTAAATTTTCCAGTGATATAAATGTATTTGTATTTATGAAACTAAAGTACTATAAAAATATTAAAAGGTTATGAAGCTGAATGAACTTACACCTTGTAGATGGTGGATCTATGCTGCTTGGATTTTCTGTTTCTTCATTATGGATAATTTTCTTACATATTTTAAGTTTCAACAGTCATGTCTCACTAATTTGTATTAATTTTTATTCTTTAACCAATTTCTGTTAAAGTTATACAACAGTTTTATATGTTTTCTTGACATAAGAAAGAACTGATTAGTTCTGTGTTCTACTCTTTGTGAGGGCATTTACTATTCATGGAACATAAAATGGAGTATTTAGAATATTTATATTTTCTTAATATACCATTCTTATGTGCAGTTTTCATATATCAGAGGATAAAATTTTCATCTGAATAAAAACTTCATTTCAAACACTGCTTTTCTTCATTTTTCTGGAAGGTTTGGGTAATTGAATTTCTAACATGAACATTCTTAAAACAACTTAGTTTTTATGATTAATTTACTTCTCATAAAGGAACAGCAAAAATATTTAAAATCACTTTTTCACTTATGAGAATAAATTATGAGTCAAATATTAACATTAAATCACTCGGTAAGGTATTCTGAATTTGTACACTTCCAGTCTCTCTTAATTGAAAGAACTAAGTAAAAATTGTGTTAACTCTTCCATTAATTTAACTTGTCTGCTGTAAAATGCACATTTTTATTGTTCACAATTATATGAAAATATCTGAAGAATTATGCCTGTCATCTCATTTTATTAAGTAATAAGTAACTTAGGCATCTGACCAAGCTTTTATGTATACATTTCAATAAATTTGAATCAATTACACTGGTTTACAAAGAAATTGAGGCAAGCACAAAAATAGCTGTTTTAACCTAATTTGGGGCTGAATTCAGATTTGAAATCCGTTTTTACTCATCACCTCTAGTTTTTTAGATATGCATACTGTACATTTTGTACACATACTGTATGTAAAGGCGTATATGCATTCAGGGTTAATTTCTGATATTGTGTGACTTATGTCTTCTTTTTTAGTTATTATGCAATAAATGTAAATGATAGCATTACATTATATATATATATCAAGACAGATTTTGGCAGTTAAGCGTAGCCAACACGTCTCAATCAACAGCCAGTAGTGCACTGGCAGTCAGCGCAAAAGGTTGGTGTCCCTCGACAATTGTGTTACACAATCTTTTGGGTATGTATTTGTATTACAATTTCCAATAACGCACATAATTATTATTGCCTTACATATGATTTAATTTTACTTTGTTTTTTTTTCAGATTCTCCAATGGCTTCAAACTCGTCAAAACACCGAGGATGCCTCAACAAGGCCAATTCTTTCTGCTACGTGTGTGGGGACTTCACGACAGTTGCACAGCGTCGAACCATCACTTCCCTCCTCAGAACTGCCTACTTTCATTATTTTGACTGTAAAATTGGTGATCAGGACAAATCTTGGGCTCCACACATCTATTGTAAACCCTGCTACAGTGGACTAACTGCTTGGTTTAATGGCAAGAAAGCGGCTTTCAACTTTGCAGTCCCGATGGTTTCGAGAGAGCCACAAAGCCATGCAGATGATTGTTATTTTTGTCTAACAAATATAACTGGTTTTAATGCATCTTCTAGAAAAAAGATCAAATATCCCAACCTTCCATCTGCTATGAGACCCGTTCCCCATTCAGATGATCTTCCTATCCCAACACCTCCAGTAAATAAGGATCTTCTTTCCTCATCAGATGAAGAAATGCCTCCAAGGGAAGATTCTGCCAAGTCAATCTCTTCCGAAGATATTGACTCTTCTTATTCAGGAACAAGTGGCAACAAGCCACACTGGATCACGCAAGAAGACCTGAATGACCTTGCTCGTGATTTGTATCTGTAAAAACAGCAGTCAGAGCTCTTGGCTTCTCGGCTTAAACAGTGGAACCTAGTCCAGGAAGATGTAAGGATCACTAGTTTCAGGAATCAGAACAAAGTCCTTGCTTTATTTTTCGACATGGAAAACAAGTTGTGCTACTGCACAAATGTACCTGGCTTGTTCACTTTCCTTGGTTTGCCACATAATCCTTCAGACTGGCGTCTTTTAATAGACTCATCCAAGCGAAGTTTTAAGGCTGTGCTTCCACACAACAGGAATAAATATCCCAGCACTGCACACTCTGTCCATCTAAAGAAGTCCTATGACAATATGGAGCTTCTTTTAGAAGCTGTTAAGTACAACCAGTACCAGTGGAGTCTGTATGGGGACCTCAAGGTCATTGGTCTTCTTATGGGTATGCAAGCAGGCTTCACAAAGTACTGTTGGTTTCTCTCTCTCTGGGATAGTCGAGCTGTATCCCAGCATTACAAGCAGAAAGACTGGGGATCTAGAAGCACTTTCGTTCCTGGCGAACACAGCGTCAAGGAGAATCCTCTGGTTGACATGAAGAAGGTGCTTCTTCCTCCTCTTCACATCAAGCTTGGTTTGATGAAGAATTTCGTGAAGGCCATGGACAAAAATGGTGCTGCCTTCCATCACTTGTCTGCTGTGTTCCCAGGTCTCTGTGCTGCTAAGCTCAAAGAGGGCATCTTTGTCAGACCTCAAATCTGAAAAGTGCTGAAGGATACTGATTTTGAGGAGCTTCTTACCTTAAAGGAACTGAGAGCATGGGAAGCATTTAAGTCAGTCTGTAGTGGCTTCCTTGGTAACACACGCGTACCAAATTACCAAGCTTGTATTGAGAAGTTTCTGAAGACTTATGAGGATATGGGATGCCGAATGTCACTCAAAATTCATTTTCTTCATTCTCACCTCAACTTCTTCCCTCCAAACCTTGGAGCAGTGAGTGATGAGCACGGAGAAAGATTCCACCAAAACATTACGAAGATGGAGAGTAACTACCAAGGCAAGTGGAACCCCAGCATGATGGGAGACTTCTGCTGGATGCTCTTGCGTGACATCCCGGAGGCAAAATACACCAGATCATCTAAGAAAACACTTCTAACTGTCTGCAGTACTATGAATTGTGTACATTGTGTCATCCAAGTATATTTATTCCGTCAATGTTCTTTATCTATCCTGTTTTATCTGTAATAAGCTGCTGCAACTGTTGAAATAAGTACATATATACTCTGTATATACTAAAATGAGACTATTTAAAAGCCAGAAAACTAGAGGAGATAGAGCAAAACTGTTTATAAATTTGAATTCAGCACACCCAAATTAGTAAAAAACACCTATTCACATTCTTGCCTCAGACAAAAAATATTTTTTTGTAAACCAGTGTTGTGTTTTGACCTGAAACTGTATAAGACCTCTTTCCTTCACATACATTAATTTGGACAGCCAGGTACTGTTTGGATCAGTTGATGAAGCTAGATCACCAAATGTCTCAAACATAGCTTCATCCACAGCTTCGTTCGTCATTTGACCATTAGGCAGTTACTAAGCTTCAAGCTCCCAAGGTTTGCTACTGTACATTTCCTGTTACTGACTTTTCTTTTTCTAGTAATTGAGATAATAGTGATGTGAAAGTTCCACTCATAGCCTGATATACCTCACCCATTGTTAAGCAGTGGGATAATAGAGATGTGAAAGTTCCACTCATAGCCTGATTTATCTCGCCTATTGTTAAGCAGTGGGATAATAGTGGTGTGAAAATTCCACTCATAGCCTGATTTACCTCACCCATTGTTAAGCAGTGGGATAATAGTGATGTGAAAGCTCCACTCAAAGCCTTATTTACCTCCTCACCCATTGTTAAGCAGTGGGATAATAGTGATGTGAAAGCTCCACTCAAAGCCTTATTTACCTCCTCACCCATTGTTAAGCAGGACCTAAATATTTCAGCAATCCTGATTGGTACCAGTAAACATAATGGCATGTGAGTTACTAGATCTTAGAGCCCCAGTGATGGTCAAGAATTACTTCAAAACAGACTGAGGAAAAACAGTTGTAACGAAACAATACTGTTTAATGGTAATGAATATATTTAACAAAAACATAATTACTACTGAGAATCACATATATGTGAATAACAAGTAATATCTTTCTCCCTTGAAGCTACGTGAAGATGCTAACAACTGTACAATTATAACAAACTGTGTTAAGCATGGTCGTTTTAAAAGCTTGAACTAAAATGTTTTGTGTCCTTTTGGAGTTACTGATGATTCCACGTGTAAGCTTTAGGTACTGGAGAAAGTAAACGTTAAAATAACTTTTCACTTATTCAATAATATTATAGAGTTTGCAACTGTGGACTTTATCATCGAAGGGACTTTAAAGGCAGTATAATGGATATCTGTATGTAAATACACATTAGCCTATTTTACGGTAGATAATGCAACCAAACATACCTACCAAAAGCAAACACGTTTTTAAATTTCTCTTTTCTAACAGCGCTATAGTAGTACATAACATTTTTAGATGTGTTATCCTAGAAAGTACTCCAAGCAATAAAAAAGCTTTAAGAGTGTTTAACTTGTAATAATACTACCGAAAATATCCTCTGTATTCACATTAGTTATGTGTAATTCTCATATGGCTCTCCTCTGGACATATTGATCTAAATCTTGTGATAAAATTAACAGCAAATCAGTTACGCCTACAGTATAACCATAACAGAACTGAATCGGATATGTGAATTTAAAAAATAAATAAAAAAAATATATCAGATACAAAAAGAATATTTAAAAATATTTGGAGTTAAAGCCTAATACGTCTTCTACCACTCCTTGGAAGCTCTAACAATTTGTTTTTGTTGATACAGGAAAATTAAGATGTACATTGAAAAATTATAGTAAATTACTAATGTATGCAAAAATGGCTCGTTTGGGTTGAGAAAATATTTAACGTAGAAGAGCGAACAACGTTTCGACCTTCTTCGGTCATTGTCAAGTTCACAAAAAGAAAGAGGTAACTAAAATAGCACAATTAAAACATTTACGAGATGTACAATTTGAATCAGATAACACGCGTGGATATAGCAAAGACTAAAACTGTGGTGCTTAAGACAAAAGAGCATTTAGTAGGTACTTTATACAAAAGAGATCGAGAAGTAAAACTAACAGAAAATGCGTTGCGTTAAATAAAAGAAACATGATTTAACCATGGTAACATCGTGTTACTGTATGAATACTGTTAATAAGCTGGTGAAATATAATTATAATAAATTGCACTTGTTGTAATACATTATGTTAGGCCTATTATATTTTTAATACCACATTCATAGCTTTCAGGGATTTTTTTAGAATTAAAAAATGCATAATAATAGCAGTTGAATAACACGATATTTGTTATATTCATTGCCGACGACGCGTTTCGCTTAATTCGGAGCACTTCAAAACGGATGAGATACAATTAACACAGTTGTGGTCGGAACACCATTCACACAGGCCTTTTGATATAAGTAAAATATTTGAAGCGTGAAATCCTTTCACAGGCTAGCGAGGGAAGGGAATAATCATTTTGACAATGGATATCACGAACACAGTTCGGTTGAAATACTACTATTATACACCACTATAATTCTTAAAATCACTGAGTAAATACGTTAATAAATTAAGATCTGGCATGGCCTGGGGGTTAGGGCACTCGACTCGCAATCACAGAGTCACGGGTTCGATTCCGAATATGCTCGCCCTTATAGCTGCGGAGGCGCTATTATGTCACTACCAATTCCGCTATTCGTTGGTGGAAGAATGGCCCAGGAGTTGATAGTAAGATGTGTTGACTATCTGCCTTCCTTCTAGGTAATTACTGCTAAAGTGGAGATGGATAGTGAAGGTATTCAAAGATAGAACATTAATAATTTAGTTTTAAAGACAATTATATGCAATAGGCCTAACACAATATCTTATGAAATGTATCATATATTTTAGGTTGTACTTATGATAATTTGTTTCTTTTAATTCCCTCTTAAATTAAATAAACTAACAAATGTTATATATTATGATATTAAATAAACCAAAACAAATGCTTCTGTCACTTTAAATATGATTTTATATTTTCTACCTTTTAACATTTTATAAAAAAGTTCTTTATTTTACAACCAGGCCCGGCATGGTCAAGCATGTTAAGGCGTGCGACTC
Organism: Carcinoscorpius rotundicauda; assembly: GCA_011833715.1. Lineage (NCBI taxonomy): Eukaryota > Metazoa > Arthropoda > Merostomata > Xiphosura > Limulidae > Carcinoscorpius > Carcinoscorpius rotundicauda. The sequence goes on from VWRL01001380.1 coordinate 14,012, forward strand.
GTAATCCGAAAGTTCGAATCCCGGTCGCATCATGCTCGCTTTCCCAGTCGTGGGGGCGTTATAATATTACGGTCAATCCCAATATGCGTTAGTAAAAGAGTGGCCTTAAAGTTGGTGGTGGGTGGTGATGACTGGCTGCCTATCCCTCTAGTCTTACACTGCTAAATTAGGGACGGCTGGCGCAGATAGCTCTTGAGTAGCTTTGCACGAAATTCAAAACAAACAATTTTTCCGCTTCGATTATGTTGACTCCACTGCCATGCATCTGTTGACTGAGAGCATTGAAGATATATGTACGCCAAAATGTGAATGAACTCAGATTTTTCGAAGCAATCTGCATGACAACGTTGGTGCTCTCGCAAAAACAGAACTAATTCCACACGCATGGCAAAAACACGGTTCAGCACCTTTCCCCAGGATAACCACTGAACGTTAGAATGGCACAGAAGTACCTGGAATTTAGAGCCCATTTCATTACACAGCTCTTTGAAGATGCGGTACTTCAGGGCACTATTTCACACAAAGTTCACACATTCTACAACAATTTTTAATTAAATTAATTAAAATTTTTAATTAAAAATTTTTAATTTTTTCTGCCACTTTTGAAGGCAAGGTTTTTGTTGCCAACGCATGCCTGTACAGAACACAATGCATTGCATGACTGGAGCTTCGTCCGAACAAACTGCAGAAACCATATCTCACGAAAGATCTTTGTCTCTTAAGAAGTCATCTACAAGTTTCTTCACGTTGGCTGCCTTAGTTTGTTGTTGTAAGTGGCTTACAAAATAAAAAATCTTTTTTCTCGTCGTTCTTCACATAACGCACGAATACAAGCTGGCTTAGATTGGAAACGTCGGTGGTCTTGTCGAGTTCAAGGTTGAATTTTGCTGGGCTTGAAATCAAGCATGCAACTACTCGAGCCAAGATGTCATTGCTCATGTCATCTATTCTGCTGCTGATGGTATCATTTGAAAGAGGAATTTGGGATAACTTATTTTCAGCAGCTTTTCCCAGCATGATATTTGCCATCTTCAACGCTGCTGGTTTTACGAGTGCTTCACACAAGTGGTGTGTGTTTTGCCCTACTTTGCGATCAAGTACGCAACTTTGTATGATGCTGTGAGGATCGATTTGTCGATGGGTACAAAGCCGAGAACAGAAGTTACCTTTTCATCGAACCTGGCTCTCTTTACCTTGTATTCAGCAAGCGTTGTGTTCTTGTATTTCCCATCTCCATGCAGCTTTAGGGAGTGTTCTCTTAGTTTTGCCGGTGCTAGACTAGAATTGCTCAACTTGACATTGCAAATCATACATTGAGGACGCTAACTCCCATCATGTTCTGTTATACACGTTAATCCACATTGTACGTATTCGTCTGACCACTTTCTGTTTTTGCTCGACATAGTTAGTATGAAGGGATTGAAAGATTAGGAAAAAAATCACAAATGGCTCACGATTACTGCAGTCACAAGTCGACTGCTAAGCGCACGAAGTTCCCTACAGCACAGATATTAAGGCCAAGTGATGTGACGTGATCAGCCGCAGCCAATGATGGCCAAGTGTCGCATGACGCCACGAATCATACGAGGGGGTGAACGGAACGGACACAAACAGTGTGTGTGTCTTGACCTCCGCCGAACATCTGAAACTGACTCACCGAACTCCTGGGGTTCGATTGAACCCAGGTTAAGAACCACTGCTCTAGTGAAAGTGTTTTTAAGTACCCTTACTTTTTCATATACCATGTTTGTGTAAAGAAGTAGTTCTTCCTGCACTTCTGTGGTTACAATTGTGTTTATTTCTCTGTCTCTTTATTGGGTAGGAGTAAAACTATTATGTTAACCATACGAAGTTTTATTGTAACTTTTACTTATTATTTGTTTCCTATGTCATAGTGATTCTTGATAAGTTTTGAATGATAAACGATTCTCATTGATCAGATCTCTTAACTTTTTCGCATCTTAAGATCTTTAAGATCTCACAGTGATCACAATGTACATACGCTTCAAATCGAATTTTAACAATAGCTTTAACAGATTTAAATAAAATGTTATTTTTAACACGTATTATATTTTTTTTTTGTAATTCATGTTTATTCGACCATAAAACTCCTGTTTAGAGTAATATTTTCCTGATAATTTAACTCAACATTTAAATTATCTTTTGGAACCTGTAGAATTGACAAAAACCACAAATGTATTTGAGGGAAAATGATCGAACTTCATTTGATTTGAATATTAATCCTACAAAACGAGCTTATACGTATGTAAAATAAACACGAAGGAAATGGTAAACCTTATAGCATGGCATTTTAAGAAAACCTTGAAGTAACTTGGCTACCTTTTTATAGTTCTATTGTTGTTTTTTTCCAGTCGCAAGAAAAATGAAGCTATGTGATCCCGATGTGTTTAATTTGTTTGTGTGTTGTTTTTTATTTAAATTACCCTCTTTTACATTACATATTTGTAGGGTTTGTTCTTTTTTATAATTTGACTGATTTTTTTGTTATATCTTTTATACCCTTGGTGGGCATAGCACGGATAGTCAAGCTTTGTGCTTGACTTCAAACAAATCATATATTCATATGTCCAATTCCTTTATTTTAACTTGGCAGTTTTTATGTAAGATACTTGAATAGATCGCAATGCTTTCAAGTCAAACAAGGGTGAAATTGACAACAACTGTCCATTTCATAATGACGCTTCTTAAAGAGTAAAGTTACAAAAGATGCCCAGGTATAAATTACAATGACTTAATGAGTGAAAACAAAGGATAATACCTCATCATATAGCAACCATACTACATCTAACGTATCTAGTACTTTTGTTTGTTTGTTTGGAATTTCGCACAAAGCTACTTGAGGGCTATCTGTACTAGCCGTCCCTAATTTAGCCGTGTAAGACTAGAGGGAAGGCAGCTAGTCATCACCACCCACCGCCAACGCTTGGGCTACTCTTTTACCAACGAATAGTGGGATTGACCGTAACATTATAACGACCCCACGGCTGGGAGGGCGAGCATGTTTGGCGCGAACCCGCGACCCTCAGATTACGAAGCGCACGCCTTAACGCGCTAGGCCATGTCAGGCCTCGTATCCAGTACACCCAAGGCCAAGGATCACCAGGACGGTTAATATGACATGTAGCAATAACCAGTGTGCTATTTATGCCACCAACCTTCATGAACAACAACTATTATGGTGGGAACTAGCATATCTCAAGAAATAAAACTCCTTTTAAATTGAAGACAGGGCTAATCAATGAAATAAAAAATATAGAAAATTATGTTGGTGGAACTAAACGGATGGACAAGGTTTGACTTCAACTCACATGTTAGCAGGTACAAATACAATAAGAAGGGGACCTTCACAGCGAATTTTTCTCTCATAGATACTCTCATAGTAGATATATTCTACTCAATATAAATTACAATTATCTCAAAAAGTGCCAGAATCGCTCCTCGTAGAACACTTCTCTTTGTAACTGACCAATCTGAAAAGTGCACCAAGAACCGGAAATATATCGCTTTCATATGATAAGCACTATATATCCCCTAAACATATCGTGGAGACACAATGGAGCTATACCCGAGACAGTAGATAAGCTTCTGGACTGATCAATTCACAAAAAATATTTCTGCCTGGATTTGTTATATGACCTCGATGGGATTTATAGTTTCAGAACCAGAACCAAAATAAATTGAAGACTGTTGTTATCAATGGATGTAGACGAAAGTTTGTGCGAACTACGTCCTTTCTTCATCCTTATCTTAGGTTTGTCCTCAAAGTAAAATTAACTTAAATCCGCCTGGCAGGTGGTTAAGGCACTCGACTCGTAATCTGAGGGTCGCGGATTCGAATCCCCGTCATACCAAACGTGTTCGCCCTTTCAGCCGTGGGGGCGTTATAATGTGACCATCAAACCCACTATTTGTTGGTAAGAGAGTAGCCCAAGAGTTGGTGGTGGATGGTGACGACTAGCTGCCTTCCCTCTAGTCTTACACTGATATTTTAGGGACGGTTAGTGTAGATAGTTCTCGAGTTGTTTTGCGCGAAATTCATAACAAAGAAACAAAACTTAAATCCAAGTAATAAATTTTAACATTATCCATGAAAATTACATTTCAAGTTGACTGGAAGTGAGCATCACAAGATAAAAACTCATAGTAGTGCGCTTAACTATCATTCACATACAAGACTCTCGTGTGTAACGAATGTCCTCAACTAATACACGCAGCCTACTATAAAATTGGTAATGAAATCCTTGTTTGGATGTTTTACAACATTTTCTCTACTCATTATGTGTCTGAAAACCTATGCATGCATCTACAAGTGAAATAATTTCTTTGGTATCAATTTCTATACTGCTTGTCGTAAACAATGAAATACCATGTACTACTGTCTAAAATATGAGGAAAGCATTAGTTTATAATTAACGTGAACCACTGTTGTTGCAAACCATATGATATAAGTTCCAATAACTGTTCCAAAGTATATTGTGTATTACACAGGTAAAATTGCATAAGGCAGATTTCACTTAAGCTCTCTTAGATGCCACAAATAATCTCAGCTTTGCTTTTTTGATCTCGTTATACTTTTCAGGTATAGTTCTAGTACATCAAGAAACACTCGTCAGGGCATGGCAAAAGAAATGTATCAACATATTACCCATTCACCTGCCTACAATCCACATGGAATCTTCATTCTGCAACTACTATTGACGATCAAGCACTCTCAAAAGATGATTGGCTCTTTTCTTCAGCTCCTTTTCCATCTCAGATTTGATGTGTGCTTTATCAGACAAGCAACCCCACTATTAAAATGATGCTGGACGATGTTTGATTTTTATAAATGACTGTTTTTTTCTTCTGAGAAATACATTGGCAAAATTTGTTAAAAACTTCCCGAGTTCTCGCTATTGACCTGAACTGAGATTATCTGCATAACCTTCGATCATTTATTTCATGTTTCCAAGCAAATTTATATTTGTTCTTTAACACAAATGTTTCTCAACGTCCCACATTACATTCCTTTCTTAGCGATCCCAGACTCTTCCATATCCTTACCATTCTTAAATCACCATGCAATAAAACATTATTTGCACCATTATATTTTATTTTTACAATAGTAATTAATGAAATTTAAACATTCTACAAAATAAAACAATTATTGTCTTATAATTAATTAAAAATGGTTATTTGACCAAAAATGAAAAAATAAGAAGCAACTTTTATTTCTACAAAACAAAACACTTAATTCATAATGAATTAATAATCAGTGATGACGAGAAAACCCACTTGTAGAGAAAAATATATATGTAAAAACGGCTCGTTTGGGTAGAGAAAATTTCTTTATGCAGAGGAGCGAACAATGTTTCGACCTTCTTCGGTCATCGTTTTTACATATATAAAACACTTAATTAACGAATAATTAAATTAAATCTGATTATTTGACCAAAAAATTAAAGAAGAGAAAAACAATTTTGATTTCAGAATTGTAACTTGATGTCAGATTTCCATTCGAATGGAACAACTTTGATGAGAACCTTGGAGCTCGTGCTGAGAAACTAAATTAGAAAATCGAGGAACAAAACAAGTTAATTTTGCTTGAAGATCGCCATGATCACAAATGTTTATGAGTCCTCTTTCTTTTCGTCAAAATATCTGTAACAGCACTGAAGGTACATTCAACCAAGCACATAGCAAAAGTGCTTGCTAGGTCTCTGTGGTTAATTTGTTATGTTTGACACTGATCCAGCCACAACAGTTGTATTTTTTTAGGTATGGTTTCACGCTATCATCACTTTGTAAGTACATCAACTCATCAATCTGATCAAAGTCCATAGCCAGACACTCATTATTTTCGCAATTAACAAGAAATGGCTGATTAATCCAAGAGGAAAAGTTCAGTTGTTGTAGATTGGTAAATTTATCATTCAACTCAACATGGAGATTGGAAAGACATTCAGAGATTATTCGGAGGACAACTCCTGATGGTTCAAATTTGGTGAGATGCGAGAATTAGGACAGATTGTTCTTTAAGATCTGGGCCTTCCAAAAGTTTATTTTGTTTACAGAACCACAAATTTTGGTTTTTCAGTCTATGGTAGTTTTTGTTAACTCTGCAGTTCCTTACTTAAAGAGTTCAGTTTACTAAAAATATTTCCAAGATATGAAATCAAAGCCTCGAAATCACTGGATTTAAAGAACAGAAAACTCTCACGGTCCCCACCGAAGTCCTACAAGGTATCGTTCAGAGCAGTGAACCTTTCCAGACAGTTGCCTTTGTAACACTGATGATAACATTAAATTCAGTTACTTTTCCTTTGCGCACCACATACACTATAATTATATCAGTATATCCATTGTTTTCTTTCGTAATTACAAACGCTACGTATTACAACTTATCTGCGATTTATTATGTTTACGTATGTTGACGTATTATTGTTTCAAATAACTGGAAAATTTGCCTCTGAATTTAGAAGTTAATTAAACGTTAATATGTATTAACTTTATGATATTTGCCAACAAGATTGATACACACAGTTTTCTTTCTTAGCACCAATATATTTTAATAAACAAACAACAATACAATTTATAATAACGGTTATTACAAATGATGATTTATATTCAACACTTTAACAAACTTACAAACAATACTGAGTCTTATATCTGGTCTGGAACTGAATCTTTTATCGAAGACCACGGAGAGCTTATTATATTTTGTTGACACACCTGGGTAATACTTTCGAGAGCTAGCTTGAAGCACCCACAAGTTTTCACTGACAACAATATCTAATGTCCTCGTAGAAATATTAATGCTCGAGTTAAATGCTCGAAATCTATAAACATTTCGGTGAAATTCCATAGTTTTCTGATTAGTAAGGGTTAATCACAATTATAACCTCCAAGACTTATAGTATAGTAGCTGTCTAGGTTTTATACAAATCTTACGAGATTCTTAAATCTTCAACAACGTTCGAAAACACGTAAACTTCCTGCTCTTGATTCTTGTTCTCGAAAATGTAGAGAACAGGCGAGACTTGCATAATACATATCCAACAATATAAGTCACATGCATAAAAACTATACTGAAAGAGACGTAGGTATTAAAATAATTGCAAATCGGTAAATCCGTTACACAAGCCATTACTGGAATATATCTTACATTGAAAGATCTAATAATTCAAGAAATCGCAGTTTGTTTTATTTTTGTTATTGTTTTCCTTGTCAGTGTTTGTGCAAGAAAAACGGGAGCTTTCAGGCATTTTTCAATAATGACATTAACTGACGGTGCTACCTGAAAATGTGTTTACAATTCATCGCGGAGCACTACCCATGTGTTTGGCAGGATTAGAACTACTTTATCAATGCACATTGAGAATACTTTGAATGATATTTTATGATTTCACCGTAGAGCTGCAGTTTACTTTGAGTACAGATTATATTAGCATATTACAGTGTACCTCTGTAGGAAATCTAAATATGAAATCCCGATATTTATACTGATATGTATTGTCCCAGCCCCTATGAACTGACTACTCTTTCACCAACGAATATTGGAATTGACTGTAGGTTTATAACGCTCCCACGGCAAGTATGTTTGGTGCGACGGAGACACGAACCCGCAAATTTCAGAGAACGAGTCGAACGCCTTAACCTACGTGTCCATGCTGGGCCGTAAAGTAGAGAAAAATAACAGATAAAATATAATTTTTTTTCTAAAAATCGTTTTTTCAGATATTTAGGAAGTTATAGAGATTACGCATATGAAACTTGACAGTTTTAAGTTGAAGAAAAGTATTTTTATATTAAAATTGATTTGTATGTTGAGTAGTCAACATTGCGAAAGAAAATAACTTACGACAAATCTCTGATTAAAAATCTTAATACTTCATTAACAAAACCTGATATTTTATGTACGAAAGCCTTGTAATGTTTATTGATAATCTGCGAAATGTCGTGAAGATATTGTTACATTATTTGGATAATTGATGGTTACGGATTCGGTAAATTCCACCCATCCCGTAATCAAGAGTTAATTATATAATAAAGTAAGCGTTTTTCATGGAAACATTATTGTGCACAATGTGTTTCTTTTAAAATATTTACTATACATATTTTATTCAAGCAGAAAAAAATTCCCATAACTTTCCAATAACATACGATATAACACAAAAGTGCTTCTATGCATCAAAATATCTTGTAACCTGGTAAACTTAACATCGAATTTAGATCTTGGAAAGATCTCTAAGCTAAGTGTTATACATTTATAACATAATTTTGATTCTATTTATGAAAACTTCAGTTAAAAGTATGAAAACATCAAACTATCAACAACAACAACAAAATAAAAATGGCCATATAGCATAATGATTGGTAATTCAATCGAAATATATTTCTCCACATTTTTAATTAACTATTTATTTTTCACAAGGTGGAATTGCCTCTCATTATATTTCCAAAATAAACATGCGCTAGTGTTTGTTTGTTTGTTTTGGAAATTCGCACAAAGATACTCGAGGGCTATCTGTGCTAGCCGTCCCTAATTTTGCAGTGTAAGACTAGAGGGAAGGTAGCTAGTCATCACCATCCACCGCCAACTCTTGGGCTACTCTTTTACTAACGAATAGTGGGATTGACCGTAACATTATACACCCCCACGGCTGAGAGGGCGAGCATGTTTAGCGCGACCCTCGAATTACGAGTGCACGCGTTAACGCGCTCGGCCATGCCAGGCCCTAGTTTTTGTTAAGAAGTTTATATTATATAGGCTATGTACGCATGATGTCACATTCAGTGTTCTCGATCTCCATTTGAGAAGAAGTGAAACGTCGCTTTGACGTTTGTGTACCGTGCGGATCGTTAAAAACACCGAATGTATTTTTCCTTTGCTCTCACAAATCGTTAACCGACCGCTATTGCAAATTAGGCCTAGACCACAGCAAACAACTACGATAAGAAGCTACTAGTTACTGTAAAGTGTTGATGACACACGGTCGACCTGATCACAGTGGGCAAGGCATAAAAAAGAAAAAAAACTATTAAATTTCATTCAACGTGAAGAATTGTTGTTTTGAATTAAGCACAAAGCTACATAATGGGCTATGTGTGCTCTGCCTACCGCGGGTATCGAAACCCGGATTATAGCGTGTAAGTCCGCAGACATACCGCTAAGCCACTGCGGGGCACCAACGTGAAGAAATTAGTCATGAAGACGATATATCCGAGTTTTCAAGTCCAGCGGCTTCTTCCTCGTGCCATATATACCGTAAGTCCATCGTAGATGGCAATACTAGTAACGAGAAAACTAACCTAGAGTTAAGCCATAGTTTAGATAATATTATCTTCGTGACCAAGAAACAACTAAAAACAACAGCTAACTGAAGAATGGTCAGGATAGCTATGGACATCTATAGCTCTACAGAACGAAACGATAGTGATAATAAAGCACAAACGTTACAGGACACTAACACAAACACGAACAATGAAATTTTCAAAATTGCAAGTACATCCAACAACAATTCCACTTTCGACATTTTAAGCAAACAACAGAGAATAACAGGAAACACTAACAATGATGGCTTTACGTTAGTTACCTTTATTTGTCAACAAATATTGACAAAAAACACAGGGCACAACATATAAAACATAAAGAACGTCCAGAGTTGGCAATGATTATAGAGGGCACTTTAACTTCGTACAGAGAGCCGCAACTGGCTGATAAAGTCAGACGATGTCAGCTGAACACTAAAATCGTAACCATTAAACGCCTGACCAAGGGCATCGCTTTACTGAAAGAAGATATAACTGGCTTTAACAGTATCTTTAAAGATGGTCAAGTGATTCATTCACAGCTAGTAAGATCAATAAACACTTGCCCGGAACAAAACCAACAACAAAACTTATTTGTTATCAAAGGTGTACACTTAGCATTGAGATTGAGCAGACCCAGTAAAAATATAACCAAATAACATTTTTTTTTTTTCACAGAAGTTGGAAAAAAAATGTCCACAAGAACACAAAAACCAACAAATCTAATCAAAATGCATAAAAATGACACTCAAGATATACAGGGTGCAATGTCATAGTATTATACTCTGGTATTAGAGATTTCCGGTCGAGGAATCAGAAACTTTAGCCGTGGTGATGACCTAATGCTATAATTGCCAGCGATGCGGATACGTTACGAAATCTGTAAATCTCTACCATGCCGTGTGGACTTTAGTGGAGATCAGGGGCGTAGATCCTGAAGGGATACATCCCCCTTCAATTTAGGTTGGGGGTATGGTGCATACAATCATCCTCCCTACAGTTTTGTCTGTTTAATTGTTTTATTGCATCGCAGGCCTACAAACTTCTGTGTTTGTTCTTATGATTCTAGTGTTCTTACCAATTGAATTACATAATTACGCCTAGATGTAGGTTTTTCCAGTAGCCGAAATATACATCTTTAATATAGGCGTGCTTATAAGCTTTTCGATCTAAGAGACAGTATCAGTCAGTAGGCCTAAGTATACGTGCAAGTATCGTGGCATCAAGATTACTCTATGACTGCATGTTTACAGCTTTCAGGTTCACGTAATCAGAGATTACCAATTTCCAAATTGAACAGTCCACATAAGTGGTTGCAAAAATCATCCCCCCCATCGGGTGTACCAAATCTACGCCCCTGGCGGAGGTTATCATTATATAGAATGTCCAAGGAACATGAAGATATTATTGAAATTGTAAAGAAATACATACAGTAAATTATAAATGTAACAACAGTAAAACCAAAATTTACAATATACGTCACAATGTAACAGAAGCAATCTCACTGATTACAAAAAAGGACAAAACACAGATAAAAACATTGTTTTTGTTTACAAAACAGATACGTATAGATGCACCAACTTTTGCTACAACAATACGTACACTAGCAGATAGCAACCAAAGTTCGTACTTACAACACTAGAAATTGAATTTCGATACACGTGGTGGACAGAATAAAGATAAGCCATTGTGTAGCTTTGTGCTCATCTTTAAAATGCTAATAAACAAAGGCCCGCATGGCCAGGTGTGTTAAGGCGTTCCACTCGTGATCTGAGGGTCGCGGGTTCGAATTCCCGTCCCACCAAACATGCTCGGCCTTTCAAAAGCAAACAAATAACCAAAGTAAAGATAAACATAAAAACACAACCAACTAACGACGCTGAAGAACATGAAATAAACCGTATTATGAGATATCAAAAACATGAATTAGCATAAATATTAACAGAGAAAATAAACAAGTTTTTAAGTGCACGAATAATTTTTTACAAAACCCTTACAAGTTACAATATTTTATCACATTACTCATCACAGCAGCAAAAAAAAAAAAAAAGTTTTACACCAATTATTCCATATATCATGGCCTGGCATGGCCGAGCGCGTTAAGGCGTGCGACTCGTAATCGAAGGGTCGCGGGTTTGCGCCCGCGTCGCGCTAAACATGCTCGCCCTCCCAGCCATTTCATGGGCTCATTTTTCGAGTAAAAAATCGGTCCAACATATTAATATCCAAGGCTGTCTTGCTTCCAAAATGTACGAGATTGTGGATTGCTAGTCCACACAAATTTAGATATTCTAATTATTGTTGAAACTATTTTCAACAATTCAAATAATCTTAAACTGTCTGGATAATAGTCGATCAGAAAAGATAGATTAAACAGAAATGGTCGTTACAGAAAAATAGTATTAATATATAAACAGCATTGTCGGTCGCACAAGTAGTGGTTGAAACAATAAGTGAATGTACAGCAAGATATGCAAACATAACAAATCATGAATGTGTCACAGTGACAGGAAGTCCTTACCCCTAAGACTAAATTAGCATATCCAGAGACTGGTTATAACAGGAGATATGAATTGAAAAATTAGAAATTTTAATGTAATGGCACAGCGACTAATGGAAGAAACTTAGAATTTTAGAACATTGCAACTGTGTGCTTTTAAATGATTTAGCATCTATACACATTTGTTCTCAGCACAATATCAGTGATATTCTAGATGTATTCTTATGTTTACCTCAAACAATTAATAAATGTTTAAATTTTAAAGTAGGCTTTGATTTAGAGAGTAATCTTTTATCTACACATCTAATGAAGCCCGGCATGGCCAGTTGGTTAAGGCACTCGACTGGTTAGCTGCGAGTCGCGGGTTCGAATCCCCGTCATACCAAACATCCTTACCCTTTCAACCTTTCAGATGTGACGGTGAATCCCACTATTCGTTGGTAAAAAAAGTAGCCCGAGAGTTGCCTTCACTCTTGTCTTACGCTGCAAAATTCAAAACAAAACAAACGGATCAAATCTAGTATGTCTTTGTTCTCGAACTCCAACAGAATAAACCAATAAATAAATTAAAATTTAATTAAGCAAAATCTACCCGAAAATAATATACAAATATTATTGACAAGTTACAACTGAATTAAATAACAAATCGAGCAGAAAGACTATTGATTATGGACGAATATAGCTAAACAATCTTTGAGTATCTCACTGAAGCTCCAGATCAGACTATCTCTAAACAGAGGTTTTATATAGCTCATAATAGATGGCAGCACAAGCATCGAATATGATAATAAAACAATGATATTTAATGAGTACGGACATAAACCAACACATGAAAACCTAGTTAAGTACAATAAGATGCGTTTTGTTCTGCAGTCAAACAACGAAAAGATCCAAAAGAATTCTTGGCACGTTTAAAATATTTATAAACAATTCAACACCTTCTAAAGAGCACTTAAGAAAAAACATTAAAAACAGAAAATCACGATGGTGATTTTCCCAGTTGATTCATTTATCCATCAAAATCCACAACAAATAATAATAAACTGGACAATAAAATTACAAATACAATAACTAGAAATAGTTATAAAAATGCCAAAAAAAAGAACCGGTTGAAAATAGCATAGAAATCATTGTCCTTAAAAAGGTCACTCATAAACTCTTTGACCGTTTAACTGCATTATTTAACCTATTCCTCAACGAGATGTTATTATGTTTCTAAAGTACAAAATTTATGAAAGAATAATTAGTAACAGGTTCACAAAGTTTCTGGAAGTAACGAGAAGCTCAAAATTGTTTGACAAAACTTCAACAGACAACAGAGATATTAACTGATACCGAAGTAGATATCGTAAATACCACAACAAATGCACTGCCGCCTTCTTCCTCGATACAGAGAAAATATTCATAGTGGACAACGATACCGCATGAAAAACATATATTATACTGACAAGTGTTACTTGCAGGTCGTATAAAGTTAATAGAAAATAATACAACTACTACTAATAATAGTGAACGTGGAGGACACCTAGTGAGAAAGTATCTCAGGACGGCTGGTATGGGTATTAACACTTTTACTAATAAAGCAGAGAACAAAATTTCAATCTTCTTTTAGGTCATCTTCAGTTGTTAACTTTCAACCTTCGTTTTGACCTTCTTAGATCATCTTTAGTTGTTAACTTAAGAAGGTTGAAACACTGTTCTCTACTGTATTTTAATTTCCATTTCAGCTGCCCTGAGATACATTTTTTACTTCAAGTTGGTTTCTCGTAATTGCGACTCACCTGCACAGAATATTTTACTCGAGAGGCGAGTGTTCTCCAGGAAGGGGTAATTACTGTTTTGGAATTTCGCACAAAGCTACTCGAGGGCTATCTGTGCTAGCCGTCCCTAATTTAGCAGTGTAAGACTAGAGGGAACTCTTGGGCTACTCTTTTACCAACGAATAGTGGGATTGACCGTCACATTATACACCCCCACGGCTGGGAGGGCGAACATGTTTAGCGCGACGCGGGCGCGAACCCGCGACCCTCGGATTACGAGTGCACGCCTTAACGCGCTCGGCCATGCCAGACCTAATTAATATTGTCAAAAACACAGAATTAAAGTGAACGCTTCGAAAACCAATAGAGTATTATTTTCAAAACAGATACAAATGCGTGGAAATCAATCAGAATTGTATTCACTTTTCAACAAACCACCAACAAACCTACCAACAAAATTTGTTTGAATTATTTTAAATATAGAGGGAGATATAACAGGCCAAAGAAATATGTTCTGTTTTTGAAATATATTGGTAAACTGGTGTTGAATACGATATACTTTCTGCGGAACTTTAGAGTAGGCTTGTAAATTTTTAAAGTAAAATTCAGGGATGTTAACGCCATGATCACTTGCCACTCCAACCTATCACATCTTCTCTTTCACAAATTCCCAAAAGCTTTTTATGCTGTTTAGTACCATATTATTTATAACCAATAGAACGCCAGTTTTCCTCTATCAAATGACTTATTATATAACTTTGTTTTCTATACAAGGAATTGTTTTTTCGCCGCCAATTGGAAAATGTTTCTCACGCAAATTGTGTTGAAAAGCTTTCAGACTTACCCCATAGTTAGAAAGCCAAAGAAACTTATGACAGCTAAAGCACATTGTTTACTTTTTGCGTGTTTTTGTGTCTTATTTAATTAAATAAATAATTATTTACTGTAGTAATAAAATTAGTATAAAAATGTAGCCTTAAGTTCCGTCGACATTATTAAAAGAGGGGAGCTGGTAAGTACTGATGGTTATTAGAATTTTGATGAAAATATATAAATGGTTTTGCTAAATAAGAAATTACTAAAATAACGAGAAGAAAATGTAGGAAAAATCTATATATTTGGGTTAAGGCGTGCGACTCGGGGTTCGCATTCCCGTCACACCAAACATACTCGCCTTTTCAGCCGTGGGGGCATTATAATGTACGCTCAATCCCAGTGGCCCAAGAATTGGCGGTGGGTGGTGATGACTAGCTGCCTTCCCTCTAGTCTTACACTGCTAAGTTAAGGACGGATAACGCACGTAGTCCTTGAGTATCTTTGCGCGAAATAAAACAAAAACAATAAAGAGCTGTTGCTGATTAGCTTTGTGCAACATCCAAAATAAACCAAACAAATACTTTAAATAGATGTAAATAATGTGTTTAATAACTTAATTGCAAGCACACTAACCAATAATTGCTACTTTATTATTGTCCTACATATTAAGGTAGTTTCTCGATTAATAAATTTCTTAAGCTTAATTGACACATAAGGTCGAGCTCGGAATTATTTAACAAAAACCTAAGATACGTAGTAACAAACGTGATTGAGTTACTCTTATAAAATATCTAAAAAAAACTTCGAAGTGTAAATTAAAACCAATAAGTCCTTATCCCTTTCAAGTAATAGCTCGCACTAAAAAAGTTTGGACCCTTCCTCCGTCGCAAGTCTCTATAACAAAAATTAAATCCTACTAGCCTATTAGGCTTTGATTTAGTTTCTACTTTAGTCACCAGGTGGCAGAAAAATTGTATGATTTTTATCGTGATTGAGGATTGTGATTATTGAATATAAATATAAATTGCCTTTGCATCATGTGATTTTCTCGGCCAATTATACGACAAAATAATTTCAGTTAACCTACAAAACTCCAACACTGTGAGAAGAATCCAAAGATGACCAGTTTAATTCTTTTTTTTCTGTTTTGTATGTATTTTTACCTCTTCGACTTAGGAAAACTTCCAAGTAAGTTATAAATAAATAAAAAGAGAGCTTTAGATTAATTACTTGACGAAGCTGGTAATAGTAACCTTTTTGTGTTGTACGTTTATTTCTTACATTTGTTTGTGAATTAAGTAAACAACAAACGAAAGCCCATTTGTTAGGTAGTTTAAACAATAATAAGTTTTCCTTGGCGCAAATATGAAATTACAGAAATTTAATAGTGACAGAAAACGTTGTAATAAAACGTTGTCTTTGTTGTCGTGTTTTTTTCTTAGGTTAAGGAATCCAGTAGATGGGTCTGAAATCAATACTAGGGCTTGGATTCTCATTGCTTAATAGTAGGAACAAACTAAATATGATAAAGTGTACACAATACAGGTTCCTAATATCTATATTTATATGAATTTTGTCACTTCCTTGATTAGTAATTAATTAAAATAAACGTAATATTTAACAACAACTTTGTGTTTGAGAAATACTAACAACAAATTTTAAAACCCTTCTCATCAAAGTTTGAGGGACATAATACCTGACACTGAGATTCAATTGGTACAGTTATGTGTGTGTGTTTTGTTAGAGCAAAGCCATGTCAGGCTATTTGCTAAGTCTACCAAGAAGAATCGAACCCCGGGTTTTAGTGTTATAACTCCGTTGATATACTGCTGTACTAACAAAGTACAGTACAACTGAAGTTAATCACATGCCTAGAATGACACTATATCACCCACTGAAGGGGTGACTTTAATGTCAGGAATTATGAATTCTTTGCCAATTCGATTGTGTAAGTTGGTAAAGCACTTTAAAACCTTATATAGTTATATATAACTATATATATAAAGTTATATATAACTTTTTATATAACATTTAATTTTTGAAATGTTATATAAAAAAGCTTATAAAATGAAAAAATCTAGTGTAATTCCTGTTATTTGTATGTTTTTGTTACATTTTCTGATACATTTTACGTGCTCGTGTCTGAAAGCACTTAAAGTGCGACAGACTGTAGACAAAGACCAGAAGTGCGTTAGAGATAAGAAAGACAAACGTGAGAATAAGATAATACGATTCTTTGATGCTAATCTTTAGTTTCAAGTAAGGAAAGAGGAAATATTACATTTATAATGTAGTTTCAAAATATCTAAATATTGAATAGTAAAAGAGCGAGTGGTCACTGGGAGTTAAAACGGACCATGGAAAATACTGGTTTATATCTGCATAAGGATAAAATGATCACTTAACGTTTAATTTTGGTCCGAAGTGTCTAAGTGGTCAATGTATTGGACTACGAAGCTAAGAGTTTGATATGTGACACCGCAGAAGTCACTCTGCACTTTCAGCTATGTGCATATATAAGAGTAACAGTTATTCCCGTTCAAAAGTCTCCAACCTGATAATGTGACCCACGTATGTTTTAAAGTACTATTTAGGTTGCAAACTTCAGTTACAAAGGTTATCTTATTTACATTTTCTTGTAACTATATCTGTTTTTATCATATCACTTGCATTCATTCATAGCATATATTCAACATTTTCTGTTGAACCATGATTGTAAGTCGTAGGAACTTCAATGAGATATTAAAGAAGCTTCGAAAAACAGTCACATGATTTTCTTCTTTACGAACAAAAGTCACGTGGTATCCGACAAGATTCATTTGTGAGTTGGGTCCTAAGATTAACGATTTACTTTTTTGTCCGAGTCGTTTCTATTGTGGTCAGGTTTTGTTTTCTTTTGAATTTCGCGCAAAGCCACACGAGGACTATCTGTGCTAGCCGGCCCTAATTTTGCAGTGTAAGATTAGAGGGAAAGCAGCTGGTCATCACCACTCACCAGAAACTCTTGGGCTACTCTTTTACCAACGAATAGTGGAATTGACCGTGACCTTATAACGCCCCCACAGCTGGAAGGACGAGCATGTTCAGTGTAACGGATATTCGAACCCGCGACCCTCTAATTATGAGTCGAGTACATTAATCACCTGTCCATGGTGGTCCTGTTTGGTAAGAACTTCCTTTCATTCCAATCCGTGTGACCTACAATGTCAGTGATCAGATACTTATCGTTAGGGCTATAATAATTATATATATGAATTATATTTATGACTGTGGGCACACTGATAGACAATTTCCAAAAGAGGCTTTAATCAAAACATAACAACCAAACTGCCTTACCTGTAAAGGCTAGCATATCCCTTTATTTGCTTTACTCAGGGAAATTTATTATTATCAAAAATAAGGATCGAATTTATGTTTCTTGACTTCTGTATATCGTAGTATTGGTTGGCTGTCAGAACATGACTTGCGCACTGCAAATTTTACTTGTGCATTGCGGTTTTTAAAAACAGCAAAATCGGTAAAGAGCCGAGTTTGGTTCTGCCTTTTTGAGGTTACGTATCGATGCTAGCTGCCAAGTTACCAGCAGTATTACGGGATAGTCGTACTTCGTTCCTCAATCGGAAACAGAACCAAATGTCTGACTTCTATCGTAAGTGTCGACCGACTTGTTCGGCAGGCAGAAACGGAATACTTGTGAACTGGATCAAATTGTAACCTTATCAAACTGTCTGAAAATAATGGCTAAGCGTAATGTACATACGATCTGAGAGGGAAAGGAATTATGCGTATGTGTACTTCTAAGTATGAGATTAAATAATGATATGAAGTCTCAATTTCTGAATGTGCGACAGTCAACGCAGCGTGGTCGTCAAGCGGCTGACGTTCATACGTCACTAGAAAGCCACGTTTGTGTGGGGAACGGTGTCACTAGTCGTCGTGGTAAGGAATAATATATCTAGGGTCCGTCATAAAAAATTACGTTTTTTGATTCAGAGTATTTGAATCCACAATTTACGTCGGAATAAAAAATATATTGTGCAGTTGTATGTAGTATTTATACAAATAAAAGAGGGACATGTGGTGTAAGTCTTTGATAAATAATGACGCTTATTATTTATGCTATATTATTCTAATTTTTCGTTGTTTTTTTTAAATTATTCTTCACGTTTTGTAATTCCATATGGGATACAGTTTTATTGTTGTAATTAGTTTTCAGTAAAAGATACTTCCCTTCGGTTTTTAAAGAACATGAATTAAAACCTCTTGTATTTTCTAAACAGTTTGTGTGCATAAGTTAAGCGACTGATTGAATGGATAATCTAATATATTTGTAAACGTATTTCAACGTAATATCTTAGTTCAGTGGTTCTTAATCTGGTTCAATCGAACCCCAGGGGTTCGGCGGAGGTCAAGACACACGCTGTGTGTGTGTCCGTTCCGTTTAGCCTACTCGTATGATTCGTGACGTCATGCTCCACTTGGCCATCATTGGCTGCGGCTGATCACGCACGTCACATCACTTGGCCTTAATATCTCTGCTGCAGGGAACTTCGTGCGCTTAGCAGTCGACTTGTGACTGTAGTAATTGTGCATCATAAAATATCTACTTATGTTTTGAATTTGAAATAAAATTTCACATAACGAAGGGTTCAGTGAATGCAAGTACGAAACTTTCGGGGTTCAGTACCTCCGAAAAGGTTAAGAACCACCGTTTTAGTCGATGAAATAGTGAAAAGGATGTTGTTAGTTAAATCAAATTACTTGGCTGAAAAAATTGTCAGTGTAAATTTTGTGATTAATATGTAAATATTAGTAATGTCCCTCAACTTTGGTTTCAGATGAAAAAATCACGGAAATGCTTATGTGGTTTTAGCTTCGTAGTTTTAATGTTATCAAACTAACAAACTATTCTGGAAAGGGTTTTATCAAACTGAGTTAATTGCGTTTTAGAAACGATAAATATAGTGAAACGTTAATAGTGTGTGGTTATCATGTATTGTTTACTTTTTATTTTAGGCCTAGCATAGCCAGATGGGTTAAGACGTTCGACTCGATATTTGAGGATCTCGGGTTCGATTCCCGGTCGCACCAAACATTCTCGCCCTTTCAGCCATGGGGACGTTATAATGTGACGGTCAATCCCACTATTAGCTGGTAAAAAAGTAGTCCCAAAGTTGGCGGTGGGTGGTGATGACTAGCTGCCTTCCCTCTAGTCTTACACTGCTAAATTAGGGACGTCTAGCACAGATAGCCCTCGCGTAGCTTTGTGTGAAATTCGAAAAGAATAAAAAAACTTTTTATTCTTTGCGATTTCACTTGGTTAGGAGTTCAATGCTGAAGTAAAACAGTTGAGAGTGTCTCTGGTGATTTTGACTGTAAACATTCTCAAACGCCAGTGATTAGTGGCACTCTGTAACATTTGTCTTCATTCTGATGCTTCTGGAAGTAGAACTCTAAAACATGTTAGTGGATTCACTCATCTCTTTGAGTCGACATTCGAATTCCTCTAATTGAATGAAAGAAGGAGCTTTCAATAAAATGTTTTAAAGCATTTATACTGTCACGTGATTACCTGAACTTGTGTTGTTTTGTTTGATGTTAAGCTCAAAGCCACACAATGGAGTATTTGTGCCCTTCTCACCATGGGTATCGAAACCCGATATTTAGCGCTGTAAATCTGCAGACTTACTACTGAGCCGCTGACGGTAGAACTTAAAATAAAATAAATTTAATAGTCTTCTGAACAAGACATATGGACTAAATCACCATTAAAGTCTGTTGGAAACATACTTGAGTTAGAGCATTAAAACTATACCTGACTTAAGAGTATTAAGAATATACTTGACTTAAAGTATTAAGAATATACTTGACTTAAAGTATTAAGAATACACTTGACTTAAGAGTATTAAGAATATACTTGACTTAAAGTATTAAGAATATACTTGACTTACAGTATTAAAAATATACTTGACTTAAGAGTATTAAGAATATACCTGACTTAAGAGTATTAAGAATATACTTGACTTAAAGTATTAAGAATACACTTGACTTAAGAGTATTAAGAATATACTTGACTTAAGAGTATTAAGAATATACTTGACTTACAGTATTAAGAATATACTTGACTTACAGTATTAAGAATATACTTGACTTAAAGTATTGAGAATATACTTGACTTAGAGTATTAAGAATATACTTGACTTAAAGTGTTAAGAATATCCTTGACTTAAAGTGTTAAGAATATACTTGACTTAAAGTATTAAGAATATACTTGACTTAAAGTATTAAGAATACACTTAACTTAAGAGTATTAAGAATATACTTGACTTAAAGTATTAAGAATATACTTGACTTAAAGTGTTAAGAATATACTTGACTTACAGTATTAAGAATATACTTGACTTAAAGTATTGAGAATATACTTGACTTAGAGTATTAAGAATATACTTGACTTAAAGTATTAAGAATATACTAGACTTACAGTATTAAGAATATACTAGACTTACAGTATTAAGAATATACTTGAGGGAAGAGTATTAAATATAACCTGAAGGTGACCTAGGAAGGTCGAAACTTTGTTCTCTGCTTATCAGTAGAAGTGATAATAGCCATACCAGACATTCTGAGATACATTTTTATTTCAAATGGGTTTCTCGTCATCATGCCTTAAGAGTATACTTAAGTTAGAGTATTAAGAATACACCTGACTTAGACAATTAAGAATCTATCCCTTGTTTTTATAAATGAGGATGTTGTTCTTTCATATAATATATTTATTTTTAATAATGAAAACATGATGCAGTTTATTTCACCAAAGTAATGTTTACCCTTCCGTGTTCCGCTGAATTGGCACAGTTATGGATGGATATGCCTTTTTACTGGCCTGAAAGGCTGGACTGTAGAATGAATCATTAATAAAATATGTTCCTTCTTCTAACATGTAGAGAGTATTGGAAGAAGGCAATCCTATTGATGCTGTAACACTGGAACTAATAAGATTATTATTAAGTGATATAAGTCATGACACATTATTCTATATCTTATAGAATCACGCTTCACATAGAATACCATGAATTTTAACCATTTAAAGCTGGACAACACAAAAATAAGTGTTTCAATCAAAAGATTAGTAATGGCTCTTTAAGCCACTATTTTACGAGTGGCTAGGCCCCCACTAGTGCAGCTGCATGTCTACGGATTTACAACGTTAAAATAAGGGGTTCGATTCCCCTCGGTTGGCTCAGCAGATAACCAGATGTAGCTTTGCTATAAGAAAACACAAACACGTGACTCGTGGACTGTAACTTTATAATGTAGGGAAATAGTCTCACGTTTCCTTGATATTGGCCTGACGTGGCCAGGTGGTTAGGGCGTTCGACTCGCAATCCGAGGGTTGCGGGTTCGAATCCCCGTCACACCAAACATGCTTGCCCTTTCAGCCGTGGGAGCGTTATAATGTGACGGTCAATCTCACTATTTCTTGGTAAAAGAGTAGTCCAAGAGTTGGTTGTGGGTGGTGATGACTAGCTGTTTTCCTGTAGTCTTACATTACTAAATTATGGATGGCCAGCGCAGATAGCCCTCGTGTAGCTTTGCGCGAAATTCAAAATAAACCAAACCAATCCCTTTATATTATACGGCCAAATACATGGTATAAAGTACGTGACACAAATGAGTGGAAATAATCACAGAAAGCAGAGCCTGAGGGAGCTATGGTGTTTCAAGTTTCAACGTAGACACAAAAACTTTCACGCGAATACACAGATGGCGGTCAAGGGGGCTCAGCGGAACCCCCTTTATTTTTGATGTAGAAAAAATGTTTATATAGTTATAACACATATAATACTTAACGTTGTATATATAAGTATATATATATATTTATATTTCACATTCTTCTGATGAAACATTAGCATTTGTTGTCGATTATCCTTTACACAGTATGAACTGGAGTTTGGTCTCAAACTGGGACCGCGCTTTCAAACATTTTGCACGCGGTCTTGACTTAGCAATAAGACATCTTTTACAATGCAGAAAAAAAGCATAACAAGCCATATAGTATCTGAAATATTGTGAAGTTAGCAATAAATAAATATGGGAAAATCGGTAACAATAATTATTATTTTGTATTTGATAACTTAAATTATTTGTGAAAGTTCCACAGTTACAATTTTAAATTATTTCCAAAGGACTTTTAGACAATATCAACATTTAATAATATGTGATAAATTATTTAAACCCATTTTATCAACTGAAAAACACAGTGTTTCATAGACGTGATAATAACATGTCTTCTGTTCCTGTCGAAGATAATTTTGTAGTTTAATTTATTCAAGCATAAAGTAACATTAGTTGCTATAGTAGTTTTATTATATACTGTTATTCTTAGTTCATTTATCCATTATGATAATCAGGCGAAACATTGTTTGTCCACACCTTCATGTGATGGTAACATTATTTTCATATTGCATTATTACGTTACTAAGCCTAATCCTACTAATAGAATGTTTAACTTGCTTTGACATGTGAACAGTTTATTTTAAACCGTAAGTCTATGGCTATATTTGTCAGAAACACGACACACGTAACAAAAGCTAACAAAACATAAAGAAAATGCAAATGAAGAGCGAACTGACAACAGACAACGTCCCATGTTTCTGAGATGTACATACATAAAAACGTTTTTTCTGTCGTTTTCTTAGTGGAAAGCTACACAATGTGTTATCGACACTTAGTACAACGCGAGGAACCGAAACTCGGAATTTAACTTGCAAATCCATAAACTTACTACTTATATTGCACGTTCTGAAATGATCCTCCTGATTGGCCCATTTTAGTTCTTGCTAAAGGACACATCTAGGTTTTTAATAAAAAGCTTGTGTAATATATGCATCACTTCAATAAATCTTCCATCACAAACCAATAACTTTATCAGTCTTTAGGCTTACTGACTGATGATTCTTTTACATATTTTCATATTCATGTTTTGTTGTCATCAATTGTTTATAGTTTCTGCAAAGTACCAAGATGGAAAACAAATAAGGAACGTTAGTTTTCACCAAGAGATGTAGACATTCAATATAACATATTTAGAAAGTTGGTTAAATAGAAAAGCGTTACGAAAACGTAACCTCACAAGATCTTTATGAACCATTATTTAAACACAAATATAAAGAATTAGAGACCCCTAAAGTCCTACTGTTATGCTCACAAGATAGCGCCACATGTAGAGGATGTGGCGCTGTCCACACTTTATTACTTTTATGGTTATATAAGAAATCTTTAAGGTGCGCTGTAATAGATTCTTTCCAAATCTATCACCATCACCAGAACAAATCATTCAGTTTTTTATGCTGTGCTACTGGTGATAAAACACAACGTCATAAAGCTCTGAACGTTTGAAATCTAACTTGACTTTGATTGGTCAACAGTTGACTGAGTCTTCAGCTCCAAAATAATTACAATTGCAAAGCAAAGGCTAGTGGTGTATCTGTTTCTCGTATTACTAATAGCTTTACGTCATCTTCTCTAAGTTACGAAGGATTGGAGAACGTTTATCCTTTCATCAAGTCACTGATGTTAATTGTGAAACATTACATGAATATTTTTGTGTTGTTTTTGAGCTAAATCATTTGATATATGTCAATTTACAAAGTTAACTCCTTTAACCAGATGTATGTTGCTGCTATTTGCATATAAATACCAATATGACAGTGTATTCAAATTTTTATAGTGTTTTTGATTTTGCCTGTTAAATAATAAGTAAAGAACACCCGTTTTTCATGCGATATTATAATTAGACATGTGACCATTTTGTCTTTTCAAATAACAAAGATAAAATGGTCACATGTCCGTTTCGAACTCTCGGTAAAGTTTTAATTCACCATGCTATAACTTACATTTAAACATGTAAGCGTAAACAAAAATGTAAGAACAGTTTTCGTTTAAGTCGGGTCATTTTAACAGTGAGTATTTGTTAGCATTTGTAAATCTACAAAAAAAAACTCATTTGAAAGAAAGAAAACTGATCACGGCCTAGTGGGCAGCGTGAGAATTTTTGGATTACGTGTTCGCGTCCTGTTATCGCCAAAAGCAATTCGCATTTTGCATCTGTGGATGCGTTATAAGGGCGACAGTCAAATCCCATTATTCGGCCATACGAGAGCTATCGATGGGTATTATTGACCAGATGATTTTTCCTGTAGCTTATCAGGCTGGAGGTTTTGAGTAGCTTTTCACGAACATCCGAAAACAAATTATTTCTCTACTATATTAAGACATATTATATATATATGGATATTGTAAAGATAAATATAAAATATTCTGATCTGTCTCATAACTTGATTGTTGTATTTTCTGTGATGTTTGTTTCCAGTAGCATTATTAAGTTAACTATTTCAATGCTTAAGGTTGCTGCTTCTTCGCGTGAGGTTCCGAGGAGAGAGAACTTCTTTGCTTCCATGTTTATCGAGTGTTATAAAGATCTTTTTGTTTGCACATACAGTACATTTAATTACAATAAAATTGTTTACTCTGCACTAATAATTTTCAGTGTTTTTTTGAGTACGCAACAACTCGAGTGCAACGTCGTACTTACTTAGTTTTGTTTTACCAAACCTCATCTTCTTACCAAACGTGCGTCGAAAAGAGACAGTTAATTAACAGAACGTATGGGTGATTTAAAACTTCTAACTTCACCTGATTATATTACACATTCATTTCATCAAAGGTAAAACTGAAAATATAATATGTGACCTAGAAGTTTAATGCTCATGATGACTGAAGTTTAATCTGTTCAAGATTCATCATCATGAGTTACTTCAACAAGTTAGGGTCAGTTGTCTCGAGTTGTGTAGGTGAATCTTGAATAGAACTGTAATCCACAGCAGAGAAACCAATTAGCCTTCTGAGTGCGTGTTATATTTTAAAGTCTACCTTTGATGAAAGGAAATCAGTAAGATAATCGTCAAACAGTTGGTCCATTGTATAATACCGAGTAATAAACTAGGCACAATGTTACAATATTATTCAGACACCCAAATTCATTGCCATTTAAAGTATATGGTGAATTAAAAAGGACTCAAGAACCACATAAAAATGTAGTTTTACTTATTATCTTAATGTGACTTTATGAGATTTCATAAACTGGAAATAGAACTTTGTACGAATTATTTTGTTAAGTTCAAAACGTTCATGGGAATAAGCAAACAACGGTTGGACAACTATATATGGAACACTGTTCTATTGTTAGAGCGTCCCCCCCCAGTGGCACAGCGGCATATCTGGGGACTCACACTGTTAAAACCTGGTTTCGATACCTGGGGTGGGTGAAGCACGGATAGTTCATAGTGTAGCTTTGTGCGTAATTTCAAATAATCAATCAACAAACGTATTGTTAGAGTTAACTGTTAGTGAAATATGTAGAAAACTTATAAGTTCACGAAATGTCAGTTTACTCACATTACTGGTAACACGATACGGAGAAAGTGCGAGGAAAACCAATAATACAGGTCGTGTAAACGGCTTCGTTTACCAGTACCTTGAATCTTGTCAGACAATCTCTCTGGACGTCATAAGAGATAGAAGCTAGTTTATGAGTAATAG
>VWRL01001381.1:0-39627 GCA_011833715.1 Carcinoscorpius rotundicauda
GATTTCTTGTGTGGCCACCGGCGTTATCCAGAAGAAAAAGGACATTGAATGGCAAGCCCTTCTCTAATAAATAAAGCTTAACTTGAGGAATGAAACTCTGATGGAACCAATCAGAGCTCAGAGGCTTCATTATCCAGGCAGTAGGAGTATGCATCCAATAGACCGGTAGCAAGTTCATGTTCTTATTCTTTAAAGCTTTCGGGTTTTTAGACTTGTAAATTAATGTCGGCTTCAACATAAAACCAGCAGCATTACCAGTCATTAAGAGGGTGAACCGGTCTTTATTAGCTTTAAAACCAGGGGCTTTTTTCTCATCTTTAAACAGGAACGTTTGGGAAGGCATCCTCTTCCAAAACAGGCCAGTCTCATCCATGTTGAATACCTGTTCAGGCCTATATTCCCCTTCAGTGATTATTTCTTTAAAAGTGTCCCGAACGTAAGCTTCACCAGCCTCCTTGTTAGCCGAAGCAGCCTCTCCATGTAACGATACGTTTTTCAGGCCGTATCGTTGCTGAAATTTTGAAACCAGCTTTGCTTGCAGAAAACGGTTTCTTAGGCTGGGAATCACTGGACGTTCCTGGCTGTGGGTTGTCTACGTCTTCTTCATCTTTATCCTTTTCCGCAAAATTATCATACAACATCTTAGCCTTCGTTGTGATAATGTTAGTATCCAAGGGAACACCTTTCTTACGGCAATCAGCTATCCATATGGCCAAAGCAGCTTCCATCCGAATGATACTCTTATTACGAGATGTCACAACCCTCTAGCCGTTGTATTAAAAATAATAGCAGCAGTCTTCCTAATATTAATTTCGTCCGTCTTGGTATAGTGAATGGTGGATTCGTTCACTCCGTAATGGCGGGCTATGGACGCATAAGAGTTTCCTTCTTTTACCATATCTAATATCTTCACCTTTTCGGCGATGGTCATCATTTTCCGTGACCGTTTAGGCGTAGAAGCATCCTTAGAAGTATTAGCACGTTTGGGAGCCATTGCAGGGGCTTTAAACACACACAAAAGTTCAAAGATGCTGCCGTGGATGAAATCACCAATCACAGGCCAGACATGAATATTGACAGCACAAATCACAGGCAATCAAAATGGGTAGCTGTCACTGGCCGTCTTTCATTTCTGCACCAATCATAGCCTGTCTTGCACATCACTACGCCATGAAGCTGATCTCGCGTAGCCTTCGCGGAGCACAATGCGTACATCTATAGCCTTTCCAGTTGGTTCTGTTTCCATTTTTACGCTGTTATAAACTTAAATATATGTTTATATCTCAAAATATACCTGTTTTTTTCTTTACACTATTAATTATATTTATTTTTAATATTTTAATGGTATTTAATGCTATATTTTAGATTTAATGTTTATTATTTTATATATACATGTATGTATATATATGTGGGGGGGGTCGGCCGAGCCCGCGAAGTGGTGAAGCCGCGAAAGAGGATCCTCGAAGTGGCGAGGGAACACTGTACCAATATGGTAGAAAGGCACTAACTGATAGCACAGAAGATGAAATATACTAGAAAGAAGCATCCGATCCAGTTATCTAAACAAACTAATATAGTTCCCAACCACCACCCATTTATTAAGTTTACTGTGACCATCATACTCTAAACAAGTCTTTATATGAAGCAATGTATGCATCCTCGTAAAATAGTGCCAAGTTGTTAACTGGCCTATTCATAACTAAAAATAGTTATTAGAAATTTGAAGTAAAATTTATCTAATTTTTATTTCTTTATATTTATTTAACACATTCTTATTTAACTTTATCAAAATTTATAGATTTTTACTGATATTAATATGTATTAAAGTGTAACACGCCAAATTTGGTAAAGTTTAATAACCATAATTGCAAAATTCTTCTGCAAAAATCCACTTCCCAATACAACACATTACAGTTTAGAATGAAGTTGCAATGAAAAACTTAAAATTACTTTCATTTCAACAGAACACCCAAAACTCTGAAGAAAATAACTTGGTTCTTTTATCATATTGAAATGAATATATGCCCCTAATACAACAATTGTATAAACTGCCTGTTGTGGTTGACAGCATTTATACAAGCTCGTGAAATCTAAAATTTAAGAAGTCTGAACTGTTTCTTTCAGACCTAATTACTGCAAAACTCATGCCTAGTATTTCTGTTTGTTAATTTACATAAGGCATAAAAGTCCAAGCATGTCCATGAATTAAATGTATGATATAATGGGTTGATACATTTTTCTGTATTAACCTTTAATTAATATAAATAATTTGAATATCAAAGACAATATACAAGTAGATAAAACTGGGAACCTTTTGTCCACGCTATTGAAGTAAACAAATACATATCTATAAACACAGTGCAATATTTTAAAAAATGTTGAATATTATAAGAAAATTTGCTTAATTACAGACTACTGTTCCAATATAACAGAAACAAAAGATATATAAGCTGAATATGGTCAGCACAAAGCTACACATGTAAAAATTAATCACTTATATACTTGTGTCTGCATAAAAGAAGTCTTACAAACAAAAGAGTTATACTTTTAGTAACAAAAATTATAATTGTATGAATGAATAGAAAAATGTGTATTTCCTTGGCAATATTTACAGCAAAAACTATTTTTCAAGCCTACTAGTTACTGACAAACTACAAGGATGTTTCCTCGAAATCTTGTCAATGAAAGAAAACCAGTATTATTAAGTATTAAAGTTATCTATTGAGAAACGTGTTCCAATATTGTTAAAAATAGAGAGCTTAAGAAATTTCTACACAATAATTTGACAAAAAATTTTTTTCATTAAATTTTTTAACAAACAATTTATAAATTGTCTGGGCAAAACACAATTATAGTTTCAAGTTTTCAAAAGTGTAACTATAACCTACACTTCAAACATCTTCACGTTTTTAACCTCTAAAAAGAGTAAAATTAATTTCAAAATACAAAGCTATGTCTAAACTCTGCTTAAATAAAACCAAAATTTACTTTTAATATAAAGTTAAATTTCAATAAGTTGTTTAATACGTTGGTTTATTTAGCACATAAAGTAAGCCATTTTATGGAAAACTTGTAACCTTTTCTGGCCAGAATCTAAGTGGTCGAGGAAACCCCACAAGAAAGACTGGCACTGTGAAGAGAGGTACTATAGGAGCTGCAAGAAAGGAAGCAATAAGGGAAATGCTCAGCACTACTGGTAGGAGCAGAATTTCCAGACCTGTCAAAAGAACATTTTGAAACTAATAAACACCCACAGGAATATATGTTAAAAATAAATTTAACCACAAAATAACTACTTAACCATAAAGACTGCTAAACTGATTGAACAAAAATGGGAACATTTTTCTTCTAAATCAAGAATTAACTACGGAAGATACTTAAGCAAAATCAAATTTTGAAAAGATAAAACCGTATCAAGGAGAAAATAACTCATATTTGGAAAACTTAAAGTTAAAAGCTCTCTCTGCTATTTGTAAGTACAGTATTCACACAAAAATTTTCAGTTTATTAATCTTTGCATATTTCTTTTTTCTTGTTGGTTTGAAAGTGTTCTTAAATAAATTCAGATATTTTGTTACACATTTAGATGTTTTGCTACTTTTATGTTCAAGCAATGAAAATTTTTAGCTTGCATACTTTCTTCAAAACTTAAAGCTATATTTCCAATATGCACTTACATCTCTCAATAAATAGCTATTTTCATTCAGTGCTGCCCTCTATGTTCAAAACTTTTTATTATGCATGCCATAAGCCTTTTATCTCCTCTCAGTTGAAATGGTCCGATTCTAATGTATTTCTCATGTAAATCATCATGCACCAACTATCCATCAACAAGAGTGTAACATATTCTCTTGATACACATAACTCCCTATATTCAATTATCACTTTGAGTTTTAGCAGAAAATGGAAATACCCATTATCGTTGGGAAGGAAAGGTGGGAAATAAGAAAAGATAAGTACCTATCAGTAAAACATTTTAAATACAGGAAAATTATTATTTGTGATACAGTACCTCACATGACCTCACATAAACAGCTAGAATCCTATATTCAATAGGTAGAAGGACCAGTACAAGGGAATGAAATAAGTATCCTTTAAAAGCTTCTGATAAGATGAGATAGTCAGATTCTAAGATCTCACATTGTAAACTGCATCACTTCTGAATTAGGAATACTCTCTGTCCATCAGAAAAAGATGTCACATATATGGGCATACAAACAGAAAAGCACATCCAAGTGAATGAGAATTATGGCTTAACAGCAAACCAAACCATGCAATATTTATGAAACTCAATCCCAAAGATTATAAAAGTGAGTAAAGTAAAAATAAAAAATAATGTGCCCCTGGGTGTAGAGTGATAAGGCCCAACACACTGTATATAGCAAGTCAACTACATCCAAAAACTTGTGCAGTTAGGAACTGACATCCACACAGGGGGTAGAATTAAGATCATACCATTGGTAAGTCAATTACAAAACAAAATCCAGTTGCTGGGTACCACCATCCATGTGGGGATAGCAAGGAAGATCCTACTACCAAAAAATCAACTGCATTTCAAACCCAGCCATTCTGAAGTTGTAGGAAATAAGTATCAGACCATCTTCACCTCGAGTTCATGAGACTAAAGTAAATGTAGTACCCCCAAATCATAAATGGGACAGATTTTAATATGATAAATTGGTAGATTGATCTTGGAGTCAAACATTCATTATCACAAAGATGTCTGCATAATGGAGAACCATTACCAAGTACTTCTGCTGTGACCCACAACACTGATGAAGTATAAATGAAGGAGGGATACAGACATACATCTATAATACATGTGTGAGGACTCATGTTGATTGTTCCTTCTCCAAATCAAAATCACAGACATCGGGTACTGACAATGTTTAGCATCAGAGAATATCATATCATCTACACCAGCGAAACACCACTGCTCTACTTTCAACTGAATAGTTTTATAATCATTTCTATATATTGTTTGTATTTCATTAACCCATTCAAGAAGATGTCTTCATGGTCCACTGTCCCAGTAGTTTTGAACTGGAAAAGTGTAAGAACTTTTAAATTCCACTAGACGAAAATACCTCTCATCATGTGCGATAAATAAGTAAAGTTGTATGATTTTAAAAGTGATAAGGACACATTAACATGAGCAATTAATAATATATTTAAAACAAAACTTATGGACATTATCAAGCACAAGCATAACTGCAATCTCAAATGCAAAGTGCTTATTGTTATTTTCAATTAACAAAAATTATACCCATCCTTAAAATGTAATTAGAAAATACTATAATAACGCTTCTGCTTATACAATAAATTTTCTTTCAAGTATGAAACTTCAATTAAAAAACATTATTTTCCCAAAAGATGTTTAATATTTTCAACATAACAGATCCTCATATAAGAGTTAAAAAGCAGGATTGAAGAATCCTAAGATCTAACCACATTCCTATTAAATATTTAGAACCATTAACTAAAGGAAATGCACTCAGTCGACAGTTACCCCCACAAATACATCTTTTCTAAACAGAAAAGCATTGCCACACTTACAATGTCTCCACAGCTAAAAGTGTAGTGCATATTAAGAAGCATGTTACAATTCAAATCTTTCACCACATATGCTACAGCCTAGCAATCTGATCACTAGGCCAGGCTTACACAAATATTTCAGATATTGATATGAAAAAATTTCAAACTTTTTTTTATTATTATGAAAATACAAATCATATAATAAAAATATCTACTGAAATTTTATCATACAGTTGTAGTTTGGTTAACCGTAACTTACACAGAAGAAGCCAGCCGTATTTTAATCGCTGTTTAGGTTGACTAACAGAGGTCACCATTAGAACAAGAACAAGGTACATCTGATGCCAGAACCTATACAGTCTATCTCGTACCATCCCAGCTAACAAAAAAACTATTAGTATAGGTATGTTGGATGGCATGGAAGGTTTCAAACTCTGGTAAACAAGATGTACAATGGCAAGTTCAAAAAGACCATTCTCTGTGTGTTGCCATATCTGTAAATATAAGTATATAAAAATACATCTGGTAAGGTAGAATACTATAATGTCTTTTGGTAGTCTTACTGTATGCCAAAGAAATGAAACTAAATAATAAATGTATGAGTTATTCACCTTTTTGCAAAAGAAGGAGTTTATTACTTCATGTCACTGCTGAGAAGATTAAGCCAGCCACAAGTACTCAATAAAATTCACTCCCTTTATTTAATGTATTAACGTGAACAGTATCACCTTATAATGCACTTTATCATTAGACCATGACCTTCTACCAAAAGTAGAATGGCACATGTAAACTTTACAAGCATTAGAACTAAAAGAAAGATTTATTATTTAGTAAGCAAAATAAACACACACCAGAAATGGTGACAGATGAGAAATTCTGCACAAAGGTCAGTGTCTGTATGAATTATATATATTGTTGGGAAAGGAAAATGTTAATTTTTTAAAAATTGTGCTCATCTCTTCTAAGAAAAAATTAAAATCTCATATTTATTAGATTGTGAAAAGGCCAGGTGAGAGTGCATTTAAAAAAACATTTTAAATAGTGCTAAAGTGTTGCATACATTCACAGAATATAACATTGCTCAGCAGCCACCATTTATTTGGTAGTTGACTGAGTATGAGTGTGTACCATGGCTTCGGCAATAACTCAGTCTGTACAATACGAAAGAAATAATTAAGTGAAAAATATAACAGAAGAAGCAGACACAGGGAGGAAGTAACCCAGACCTGCACCTGACAATGAACACAAGACTCATTCAGCCATTTTAACCAACAGGAATAGTTTGATTTGGAGTGTAGTGAGGTGGCCTCTACTACATTTCTGTATAACACTGCAACCCTACTTCTAATTGATGGGAAACTCTCTGTGTTGACATTCTCTACGGCTTGGAACTAGAAAAGCAACAGTTCTCCCATTACCACAGAGGACATCACTAGAGAATTGAATGGAATAATGTGTAATTTTCTGTCATCAGCTTACAGTCTAACACTGACAGACTGTATAATGTTATCATGAACAAGGAGAGTAGGTATTAACTGTATGTTAGAGCAAGCTAAAAACTGACGCTGATCCTTTTTTCTTCTTCTTTTTTTTTTTGAAGTGTGATAAGGAAGGTAAAATATATAAACTTATAAACACACACATACATATATACTGATAAAACATTCTTTGCAGGAATTACTCAGCAGCCATAATAAGGGTTAACACTGTTGTTTCCAACTAACCAGAATTCAAAAGAAGCAATTCTTGATGACGAAAAACACACTTGAAATAAAAATGTACCACAAAATTCAGGAGAGAAGTAGTTCTCAGTAGGAAATATTGACCATGTGGTAGTAAAGACACAAAGACTCAGTGAAAAGGCTGTGAAACCTTGTTAAAAAGGAAAAAATTAAAAATTCACCTTCTGAGACTGTCAAAATTATAGAATGGCAGATGAATGAAGATGAAACCAACATTTGGAGTGGATAATGCAAATGAAGAAGACAAAACCACAGGTGGTGTAATTATTGTCATATAGATTCATCCATGGAAACATTACCCTGTAACACTGCTGCTATTTTTAAACACCTTCTGCTCATGTTACTGAGTGATACTCAAAATTAAATCACTTTAGATATGAATTTATTTTAAGGGAATTACTATTAAAACTTATATAATACAAAAATTTAAGTTATAACACACATTAAAACTGGCAGTTATTTTCATGTAATCTGCTCATGGTCACAAGTCTTAATCTTTAAACTGTTATACATGATATTGTGAGAAAATAATGTAGACTATCAACATTAAAGTCAAATTACAGTTCCATCTGTCCTTTCATTACCATCTGGAAAATTTCCAAGAATTTCTCAATGGGGGTTTAACACTTCAATATTTCTATGCTTAAGGTTAGTCACACTACTTGCAAAGTCAAAGCTGTGTTGCTAAGTGACAGTTTAATAACTCTAAAATTGAATGGCAATTCTTATAACCAACAGAAAGAGTAAATTTTACACTCTTCAGTTCTGGTCTGACAAAACAAGTATATGGATTTACAGCATTAGATAGGAAAGAAGCTTCATCCAATACTCTCTTGAGGAGTGGTGCCTAGCAGTGTTTCTCGCCTTATATGCATTAGTTTGCTAATAGTTAGATAGCATTTAGGTTTTACATTTATACTTTAATTAGTTATGTATTATTTGTGCTTAAAAATGCATATCAAAAAGTTTTATGATTATATACTTTCAATCTGACATAGTTTGACTTTTGGAAATGTTTTAGCAAGATGGTGTCATTCACATGTGGGAAGTGAAAAAGAAATTATGGATGACCTGTGCTTTATAATAACTATAGAACACTGTGGGGACAGGTTGGCATACCTTCATCATGAATAAAAGAAACAGAATTGGAAATGAAAATTTAAAATAAACTACAAGTGAAAAGATAAAAGTGTAAAATTGTGCTCATCAGAAAATGAAGATTCAAAAGTATTCTACAAAAATTAAAAAAAGGTTTGTACATATTTCTGTTTCTTAAATTCAAACATTTCATTGCAATGCATATCGATGATAATATCTAAAGTTAATGATTAACTGAAAAAATAAAAAATAAAATATTAACATTTACTTTAAAAAAACATTTGATATTCATTTAGGAAATTCTAAAGATAATACAAATGAAAACTGTAATATAAAAAATAGTTTTTTATACTCAAAATTAAAATCACATTGCATGTGAACTATTCAAAGTCTGAGAGCAAATAACTGTATAAAAATAATAAATGTTTTATTATAAATAGTAGATATAATTAAATATCTTATTTTTCTAAAACAACATAATCTTAGGATTATGCAAGTCAATTTAAAATTATTTTACCAATTGGTTTCATTTTTATAAAGAACATTCAGAAGAGTTATGTACCTACTTACACTGTAAGAAGGTCATGGGGTTAATGGCTAGAGGCATAAGAAGCAGCACAATGACAAACTTGATAAAAGGAGAATGATAAGATAGAAAGTGTCTTCACCCATAAAAGAATAAACTAGCCAGATGAGGTATAATAACCAACTGGTTAAAATGAAAGAAGATGACTTGGAAATCCTAATTTCCCTCTCAAGCAGCCCATGTTTTGAGGAGGAAAAAGCAGTCCCAAAATAATATTAAACTTTATCTTTGATAAATAAGCAGAAGATGTAAAAGGTAAAAAATGTCAGAGTGATAGCTCCCACAAGAGAGGAAAAGAAGAAAATATAGTTTCATGTAAAAACATGCATCAATGATTCAAACAGAGAATAGGAAAAACCAAAAAACTAAACAAATTTCAGCATGCAAGAACTGGGTGAAGAAAACTGACTAAAAATGATCAGAGATCCATAAGAACTAAAAAAAAAGAAAAAAAAGAGCAGGTACATATATAAAGAGAAAGAGATTGGGCCAATCCAGAATCAGATCATTTACTGACAGAGCTGCAGAGTGATGGACTTGAGATCAAAAGTTCCAGTTGGGTGTTGAGAGGAGTTTGAAAGTGTTGGATATACAAGACTGTTAACTTAATAGTTGTTATTTAGTTCATTTAGTAACTTAATATTGAATGAATATTTAATTTTCATAGCAAGTGTGTTAAAAGTTAATTATTTTAATAGTAATAGTTATGAAAAATTTTGTTACATAACTTAGTAAGAGTACAATATTGTGTGTGGGGGTTCAATTGTTGAGATATTGTTGATATCATATTTTACAAACCTTTAAGTTTTTCTCACAATGTGAGTGGTTACATCACAGTGTCTTGTAGTTTGTGAACAGTTCAAGACCTCAGTTGGGCAATACATACAAACATACACATAGACAACAAAGCAAACACAAGTCAAGATAGCAGAAGAAAATATGAGGTTAGCATGCATACGAGTGATTAGTCTTAACACGTAATTTTTATGATGTTTTACAGCTGTATTGTAGAAACAGAAAATAATATTTCTTGTCAACTGGGTCCTACAGTAACTGAACTAACCTGAATGAACTTTCAAGGAAAAAGTTATCTGAAGCTCTGGATACAGCTGTGGTAATCAACAAAAGTTAACTGAAGTAAGAAAGAGTTAATTTTGTGACACTCAAGTCAAACTGCATGAATGTTAGTTTAACCATAATGGGCAGTATCTAAAGTGAGTTCCACAATTTAACAGAGATGAGGAGAATAACTGGTCTTGTCAAAAAGTGTTCTAAAATAATTGAACCCACCTGTCAGGACTTTTGATGAAAAAAAGAAAATTATCTGAAGTTCTAGATAAAACTGTGGTAACCCATAAGATAAGGTAGATGAATCTATCACAGACTACACAGTAAGAAACAGAATAGAGAAAAATAATTTGTCTTATCAGTTGAAAATAACAGAGGATAAAGAGGTTGCTATGAGGATCATTCACTCTAAGCAAGATAGTTTCATATCAGAGTCTAAGCTACTTAAACACAATCAGAAAACCAAATATGGCAGTTATGGACCCAAAAGAGAAAGTTTCCTGTAAGATAAACAGAGAGCAAGTTCTTCTTCACTGGTAGATAAAAAAAAAATCAAAAAAAGAGGAAGTGTACAAATGGATTCCTGCAAGGAAAAAGTAAATATCTCAGTCTGTTGGTGGAAAACAAAAAAAAACAGAGGTGTAAAAATAAATCATAGTAATAAGATCAAACAGTTGATTCAGAAGATAAAGACAACCTTATTGAGTAGCCAACATCTTGAAGACAGTGTTATACAAAGGCTACTCCAAAATGTAAAACGTGTAAAGAACTGCATCCTTTCTAAATGAAGGTATGCCAGGACTTGTTTGGTTGTTTTCAAACCCACACACAGCTACACAGTGTGCCACCTGTGCTGTTTCCATTAAGAGAATAAAAAAACACCAATGTTTGAGCATTGTATGCCCTCAAACTTACCACTAAATGATTCCAAACAGATGTTCATCTAGGTAATGTGGAAGAACAGGATACCCAAGGTTGTATAGAATTAAATCAGTCACCACAACAAAAGAAGTACAAAGAATGAAAAAACACACAAGAGAGGAAAATATAGGTCTCCTGATATATTACATGGATCAGCCAAGATCCACTGAAAGGGATACATATTAGCACATTCACGAGGAATAAAGAACTCAAGAGAAGATAAGAGTTTTCAAAACAAACAAATCTTCTAACATTGGGAAACAGAGATACAAAAGTTTTGATATCAGAAGCTTCATGTCTCAAAGACATAACAGAGAAGGCTGAAACTGCCCTATATACAAACTCAGAAAAACATCTCAGTGAATGATAAACTGGATATGGGTCAAAACTGAGTTGGAAAGCTGAAACAACTACCTCAATAAGATAACTCTACAAGCCACAACTGTGGATGCTACAATGGAATTGGAAAGTAAAAGCCAAATGTCCAAAGAGTAATGAAAAAGAAGACCTACAGATTGTAACTTCTGAAAAAACCCATCAGACCTAACTGAAAGCATACAAACTCCATAACTAACCCAAAGAGAAGGGCTGTGAATAGAACAAAATGATTTCTGTGAATGAAATGAAGATATGAACACTAATCATAATGTCAAAACACATCATTAAAGATACCGAAATATGCATCTAAAAATACAAGTTTGATTAAATGGAAAAGTCAGATTGAAGTTAATTTAAATCAAAGTTCTAACTGAAATGTTTCAAAGTTGATATAATTCATTATTATATTAAAGAAACCAAAGCAGAAAAGAACATATTATTAGCAATAATAAAATTTTAAAATGATAAGCATAAAAATGTAATTATTAAAAAAAACAAAAACAGGTCTTAAAACAGCAGTGCCAGTGAAGAGAACAAGCTTCACTTGTAATGTTAGTGTTGATGGTAGATGTTCCACCCTCCTGTTAGAGGAAAACCATAGTCTGATGATGATTACATCATAGGCTGGCACACTTTACATTAATACATGTAAGAATGGAAGTTCAAATGAATGTTATAGACATGCACAAAAATCTTCTCAGTGGTACTGTGATGTAATAACTTCTTGTTCTGTAGAGAATGGTGAATACTATATCTAAATAGCACACACTTTATAAATTACTTACTTATATACAACAATAGCTATAATGTTATTTTCATGAATAAATCTCAGACTATAGAAAATGATTCTAATATCTAAAATAGTTCTCCACTTTGTACACTCAAACTGACTAAAAACTACAAATACACTTAAAAATATAATTCAAAATCAAGCACTGTGTAAGTGATGAAACTAAAACAGTAACTACTATATTCTTAAGTATAAGATGTAAATTCATTTGGATAAATTACAGCTTCAAAAGCAAAATCACCTATAATGTAAAACATATTGCAGTTTAACACATATCCAAAATGTTTTTACAGTAAGGCTATTTATATATAATATGATAAATTCTGAAATTAACTCCAAATTCACGTTTACAGTAAGTAGAAAATATCAAGTTTTACAACTTACTACTCGGAAGGCACGGACAACTGCAAAAGAAAACAAAAGTTTTTCAGATCTGTTGATCCAGTTTTGGTAACCCAAGACTGACAAATAGAAAACCATGAGAAGTGGAACACCTGATGAAACATCAAAATGTTGTTCACAGTCAGATTCATTGTATTCTATAATTATTTTATCAATAAAAACAAAATTATATTTAATCACACATTCACTGTCCTTAATATGTAACTTCTTAAGGTTCTTTATTTGATATTGCTTTTTTGGAATTTTAACAGATATTTCCTGCCACTTTACTATGTGCTGGGACAATGTTTCACAGTCCACATTAAGCCCTTTTTACATCTGTAAGTACAAGACAGAATGAGAAAGATAATCTACAATCAACATAAACCACAGAAAAAGCACTAACTGTGACAAGTTCTAAATGCTGATTTTTTTAGGATCAAACAGCACTATTCTTGTTGCTATCTAGTGAAATCCCAGACCTCTTTGTGGTCTGTATTGAACATGAATTATCCTTTCACATTATGTCTTATTTTACTCACTCTATATTTATCTGAAGAGTTCTAATCTCCAACAGGTTGTTTGGGCAAAGTATCCATGATGACTATAATACAATGAAAGGCAACTGCTTGTTACAGAAAAACGTCAGTGTGTGTATGTGTGTGTGTGTGTGTATGTGTGTGTGTATGTGTGTGTGTGTGTGTGTGTGTGTGTGTGAGAGATTTTACCATTGGGAGAGATGCCAACTATTTCAAATGACTGAGCATAATGATTGTAGACAGAGCCTTTCACAGTTTTAGTCCTTTCAGATTTGCCAGAAACAAGATAATCTGGCGAACGAGGCCTCTTTTTTCCACATCATAATGGTTGGCATCTCTGCATTGGTAACCATGTGTTTTTTTCTACAAGCAGTTGCCACTCATTCCAGTGTACTAATCAGTTTGTAAGGTACTCTGAGAATTAATAAAATCACAAAAGTTGAAGTAAAATCTCATAAGAAACAAAACCTTGACAGTTACGTTCTTGATAAATGATGGTTTCTTATGAAATATTAACATAACCTTGAGATGGCCAAATAACATATAAACAAAAAAAGCAATAAGTATGGTGTTAAGAGACCAGCGCTCAACAAAACTCAAAATAAATTTAAGTTTGGAAATTTTCTTTTATTTGTAAATTTCTCTAAACAAGTGTTACAGAGCACCATAACATCAATTCTACACAATTATTCAAACAGCTAGAATTATTATTTTTTTAAATTGTAAAATTTGATATGCAAGTGTGCAATAATCATCTGAAAGGTGCACACTAATCTGAAAAAGATTAATTTTTATCACAACCTTCATAATTCAATCTTCCTTTTAAACAACCTATTCTTACTTATATCTATGCTTTAAAGTTCATTTTCTACAAATTTCTTATTCACACAACTAACAGTTACATAATGAGTACTACCCCTTTATCGAAAATACCACTCTATGTTTTAAAATTATTGCACATACTTATGAATGAAGTACATCTGTGATACTTTTACAT
This sequence comes from Carcinoscorpius rotundicauda, assembly GCA_011833715.1. NCBI lineage: Eukaryota > Metazoa > Arthropoda > Merostomata > Xiphosura > Limulidae > Carcinoscorpius > Carcinoscorpius rotundicauda. Next base: position 14,036 of record VWRL01001381.1, read on the forward strand.
ATAAATAACAAGAAAGTCTAAATAAATGAAAATTCTATTTCATTAAAGTGTACAAAACTTTTAATAGTAAACACTTTGTTTAAAATTACTTCTGGCCCACACACACACAACTTACAAAATTTCAAGAGTACGATCGCAAGGATCCGAAAACACCAGCAAGTTTCTTTTCTTCTTTTGAAACTTTTCCAAGTTATTTATGTCTGCTGGAAATAGGTTTATTTCTAAATACTCCTCCAAGGTTATATATAATTGTGAGTTACTTAAATCTTTTGTAAGATGAACAAGAACCAAAAACACATATCCATATGTTTCCAGATTTTACTGACGATACTTTCACAGATATTTATAATATGAGGACAGACTGCAATTAGAGCTAAAGCAACCAATAAGCACAAATGTGCTACATCAGTAAGTAACTTCCACCTTCTTAAACTGTTTTCATTTCTCACTGGAGATGAGCATAATAATCCCATCTGATCCTGACATTTCTTTGGAAGGTAATGTTTCACCCAAACAACCAGAGATCCTATACAGAAGAAGATACTGTAGTGTACATAGTTTTCATATGGCAAACATGCATAATACATAAATTACAATAGATATTACTTAAAAACATCAGCTGTTTCCTAATGTACAATTTTTAATTACATGATAGTTTTCCTTCAGTATATTTTTTCTATATCTGTAGTTATACCTTCAATGTATTATCAAGTGTTAATTACATCACAAAAACAAATATCACAACAAATTTAATGGTTTTCATTTTTACTTTTCATTATTTATACTCTTTTAACATAAAATATTTCCCTCAACCAGAGGCAATGTGGTATTTTTGGGTGGCAGCACAAAGAACAAAAAGTTCTAGTAATTGTCTCTTGAAGGCATACACAATTGTAAAGTACGAAAAATGCTAATCCTTATATATACATATATATAGAATCCATAAGATAATTTTATCATGAGTTATAAGTGGTCACAACATCATAGGGTTTCAGTGTCCATACATGTAACCTCATCAGAAAAAGTTCCACACACAAATTATCTCTTTTATGATTCTCAAACCACATCATGGAGTTTTTCCTTGTCCATTTAAAATTAAAGACTTTATTATTGATTTTATAATATGTCAGAAAGCTACTACAAGCCATTTCACAGCATTTTTTGGACTTTATAGGTGGCTTTGCCTCAACAAAAGCTGTCCCAAAGTATATTACAATCACATCCACAGAAGCAGCACACATTGAAAGTCAAATATTTTGGAAAATTCAGCATACAGGTAATCAAGGAAATATTGACATGTCAAAGAAAAATAAAGTCCCTGCTATGGTCAGTGGTGGCCAGAGCTATCTGCTGAAGATCTATTAGGCTTTATACTAAAAAATAGATGCAATGGCAGTAGGAAAGAAGAATGCTCACAGAGCAGACTCATCAGTTACACAAATATTACATGTAGTGATGATGTATTCAGTTATAACTCAGTTAATTTTTGTCTGATTTGAAAACTGTAAATGTAAACATCATATCTCATTAGATGCTACATCCTGTACAAGTTCCACCTAAACTGGATATTTTCAGCATTTTTATGTTGATCTCTGCTACTGAGGTGCTTCTGACTGAGGAAAAAGCCTATATTAATTATATCTTTAATGATAAAAAAAGAAACTGTAAAACTTTAGATAGTAATATACAGAAGAATCATGTTCATAAGCTGAAAATTATTGTCAACCACCAATTTTCTCAGTGTAGGCAGAAAGGTCTATTTTTGCTTTCAAGTACACTACTCATAAACTACTTTATAAAGCCAGCAGTTTCACAATACCTATGTACAAAGCTGCTTGACAGAACAAAGCTTAATTTTTTAGAGAATAAATGATCACATTTCTTAAATACTTCAGTTTATATCACAAAAATAACAACATTTTCGTGCATTTGTTATATGTAACATCTTTATGCAGTTAATCTTTTTTTTAAATATATATTTAATTAAACAACTAAATAGAAGCCATAAAATGACAAGAAATACTCATTGTTTCAAAAGAATGCTAACCTAGCCATTGAATATGTGTACATTTTGCTAACTTATATTTTGTTTTATACTATTACATTATTCCAACCACCACAGTGAAGCTTACAGATGGTACGGTTATAAATATCAAAGAAGAAATGACAAAGTACTATAACTCAAACAAGTGTTTAAAACACACTAAACTGTATGTCTTGAGGATGTTCATGATATAGTTGAATGTTTTATAAGTTTGGAATTCTGTTTTCAATAGGAAAGGACTAGAGGTCAAAATTTCTAATAATATTAGTGTCACTTTAAATGACCCTATAAAAATATTTCACAATTTTCAAACTAACAGTAATATCAAAATTACATAGTCAAATAAATAACTCTCTATCAAACAAACGTTATTTGATAGAAGTAAATAAGTTTTAACAACCTAGAAAAGGTTTCAGAAGAAATATTTCATTCATCTACTTTCAAATATGAAGTCATAAAACAGAGATATCAGTCCAACAATTAATTTTTCTCACTAAATACAAAATTTATACTTCTATGGCATTTCAATTTACTTTATATATAGTTTTCTAAAGCAATCTCAGAAAGTAAATGTTATTAACTATTCTTTATCTGTAACACTAACCAAGGTCTGTGCTCAGGAGAAATCCAAATGATGAGGCAAACAAAACAATAGCTTCCCAGCTTTTGAGAAAGTAAACAATGATAACCTCTATAATGCTCAATATCAGAATGGCCAATAAGCTGTAAGAGTAAATGTACAGTATAATGTACAAAGGATATTACAGAAACAAAATAACTTATGACTAAAAATAAATTTAGTACTTATCATTAGTTAACATACTTCAAACAAAATTATAAAACTTTTGTATTAGTCTGCAAACAGTTCTTTTGGTAGAATATATGACTGATCAGGTTATCTGAATGGTGAATAATTTGACCACACATACTAGTTTTTATCTCTTAAGACAACATTAAATTTTTTCTTTATTTTGTATACAAAAAATATTTAGGTGGTAATCTTATTATTTCTAATCAGCCACAATTTAGATATACTAGCTGCTAATTTATGCAAAATAGTCATTCAAATTACACTAACATAATACTGTCATAGAACATAATATTATACATTCAGCCTGTGTATAAATTAACATACATAAGAAGCAGTAATTAATGTAATTTAGGTTAATTTTATTCTTCATTAGCCAATTTATAATACTAAGTTACATTCTCAAATTCGTCAAACGACTGACATCATCTGCTCTCACCTTTACAAATGGGTTTAGTATGCGAGTTGAAATATGGAGATGTTTTACCAAGGTATGGATATTCATTGAGCTCAAAGATTAAAGATGTTTGTTTAAATATACATATTTATTTCCATTGCATATTGAAAAATTAAGTTATCCAACACCCCTTCTGATTATTTTTCAATTAGAGTAGATGTCAAGAAACTAGCATATTACAGATTTATTATAAGAAATACTATTTCTCCCTTTCATTCAAAAACATATGCAAAAATATTTATGATTTTGAATACCTGTTCAAGTATAAATTGCACTAAGAAACCTTACTAAACATGAACACATGTAGCATATATGGAAGTAATATATATATATATATAGACACTCTACAGCATATACTTTACAAATCCAAGTCACAAGCAAGAGGGATATTTCTGCAACTCATGGTAAAGTGACTAAACTGCTTATATATTACATACCATTGTATATTTGCAAAATATATTTTTTACCTGCATGTAGATGAATGGTTTATATGTAAGTCATCTTATATGCATACATATTTTGCATGTATCTTAAATATATTCTTGATGCATCTATTTTGCATATCTGCAGTTTGTATGTTTCTTATCTTTTAGATTTTACTGCAATGTATAAATTCTACAACTTACAGTTATGTTAAACATCTACTTTACATTTTAACTCCATACTGTTACCTAAAATAATATTTGTTTGAGTCAAAATAGGGACTTGTAGTTTGATGTGAGCAGTGTCTATAGCATCTCCAGCCTTGTTTGCTTACTTTTTTAATAATCTCAATTTGCAGAATTTTAAATTCACAATTTTTTGTTTATCTTGTTTGTTGACTTTTTATGTGCTCAACAACGATAGGTAAAGGATTACTTAATATGGTAGCTTACTTTATAAATGATAATTATAACAAACATGACTAGTAGCAAGCTCATACAGTTCACGATGTTTAACTGTACTTTTTGCTTATTTGATCACATTAATTTGAGATATAAAATGTTAAACTGCTGATGGAAAGTTGTTTAAAAATATAGTGAGTATTTATAGCTCTATATACATTTAGCAGCCTTTCAAACAAAACATCACTTCAGGTCTTTCAAAGCAATTATTCTACAAATGTGTGTAATAAAATTAAAATTAAAATTATGTACATTAATTCTTTTACTCCTTCACTTCATACACAATATAGATAATGACTTCCCTGAAAACACAGATTCTATGGTGTACAAATCATTAAGTACCTGTCTGCACATTACAATCACCTAACATTCATCCATTATTGGCTGCTAATTCCTGCTTCACTTTTTATTTAAGGTTTTTTAAAAGAATCCCATACATTTCTAACAAAACTACCTTCAAGGAGTAATGATAATATTGTTTACACTAAAATTATGATGCTTTTTAGCTTATGGAGAACATAAAAGAAACAAACTGATTTTCCAATACCCCTACAACATTCTTATTTAGTATTCTACAAAAGGTTTGAGTGCAATAACAAGTTGTTGTTTTTTTTGTAGGTTATCAAGAGAATAATAATAATACAAAGAATCATAAATAAGCCATTTTAGAAGATTTTCTTTAAAGTCTAACATGCATATTTTTTAAACATTTTTAAGTGTAAACCCTTAGCAGTCAATAATAAGGTTTTAAAGTGTTGTTTACACTGAAACTTAATTGTTAAAATGCTTTTTGCCTAAACATTTTATTGAGATTTTGTGCGATTCCTTTCACTCTCTATTATGAACCACTACTGCGATTCATGATTAGCATCTGAGAAAACACTCTTCTTTAACTCATCTACTGAACTGAAAATGGGCTTAAAAAGTAGAAATGGGGAAGTGAATTGTACACTTTACAGCAACTATCAAAAACAGACATTTAACAAAAAACAACTCAATCATGAAAAACTGTTCATTCACCATATTAATGGTGGAAATGGCAGTACAAGGTAACACAAATATAAATTTTGGCATAGTAGGAGTCATTTTTGGCTAAAACTATTACTTAACTAAAAGTAGTTCACCATTTGAATGTGTGCCTTCAGATATGGTGGGTGCACTACACTTAAAAGAGTTGATAAATATCTAAATGTTATGGGTTGGCTTTGTATTGTTTTCTTAGGGGTTTTTTTTACTTTTTCAGTTTTTTTAGTAGTGGTTAAGACAACATAAATTAACCAACAAGTCACTTGTTGTCCTTAAATTTTGCATTTTAATATTATCTAAAAATAAGCAAGTTTTTTTATAGAAAACATGAATGAGCATATACACAAAAAATTCATAATTTACAAAAATTACAAAGTTTAATAAAATTCTTAAATATAACCAATTCACATTTTTACTTTATGTATGGTTTTGTTCATGCTAAGAGTTACCATGTTATCCTGCATATGCACACTTACCCTCTGGCTGATGCCATATGTGAACCTCCACATCCTTGTGTGAGCAGTTGTTCTCCCAACCACATTATTAAACCATCAAGTGGAGGTAACACACCAAAAGTCCACATTAATGGTAAGAAAGGTAATACACATTTTAAACAAGCATCTATATCCTTCCATCTTTCATCTTTCCTGAAATAATTTTAAAAGAAAAAGAAGAAAAACTAAAGACTAAAAGACAACATGTTAAAATGCACAAAATAAATAATTCATAACGGAAGAACATTTTCTTCTTATCCTACATATTTATTACACAGTTTTTCAGGGAAAATATTTTCTAAATACCAATTAACACATTTAACTGTAATATATGATAGTATAATTCCTAGAAAATTTTGATTTATAGGTTTTCAAACTTCAAGTTATTAGTTAGATAAATATTTTGATTAATAATAATGAATTTTTCTCCACCATTAACAAAAAAAAAAAAATCAATACCATACTTCAATGCATTTTGTCCAAAATTTACCTTATGTATCATACACTTAGTTCAGATAAATTGTATCAAAAGTAAGGGATCCCAAATGATCAATCAACAACATTTTCGAATATTTTGATTGGTATGCATCACAAAATTAATTCATTAAATCACGATTCATTTAAATTTTAAACTCTAATGGATAAGCTGCAAATCACTAACTTTTATATGTACTACTAATTACCAATATCAAACACATTTCAACACAATAATCATGTATTTTAGTTTCAGTACAAGTTTTAGCTTACCTGAGAAAAGTTATTCATACTTACAAATATCAGTTGCTAATGCAATTGCTGGACAATTTTGAGATTAGCTCACAACGTGTTTCATTTTATTATATTATTTATCTTTGGATAAAATATGCATTAAAACACCATCCACAACCCCCATTTACAGAACGAAAGTGAAATACATAATATAATTGAACTTTTAAAAACTAATATGAAGATGATTTACACTTTCAAATTTAGATGTTTAATAATCTGCTTAAAATAATTAAATATTAATACATAATAATAATCTCAAATTAAATATATTTGACAGTTGGAAAAGTTTCAAATTATCCCTTTACAAGACATACCATGTTATAACATGCATCAGAAGAAATAGGCAAACATAAAAGGGTCGGAAGAGTGGTCCCAGCATCTGATTGTTATTTGTACTAAATATGGCAGTTTCAGGTGGTCCACTGGCAGTCAAGGAATACTGAGCATTACATACAGACATCCAGCCAAACATAAAGAGTATTACTGCTACTGATCGACTTTCCCACCAGTTGCTCATCTCCAAGAACCTCAAGTAATCAACAGCTACAGCACACATAAAAGCTGACACTACTGCATGAACTAAAGTAGTGACTATGTGTCTTTTTGAAGGAAACAAAAACTGATATGTTTCAAGTCCAAAACATGAAGTGAATACAATTTCATCATCCTCTTGTAGGTAATTTTTCTTGTCAACATTTGAAACTGAAGAGAGCTTGTGTTGCATATAAGCATTTGTAGCTTGTATAACAAAGACAGTAACAAACATAAGAGAACCACATATGAACATAGCTACTTGAGATGATAACACTTCGTGGTCCACCATCACTGTGAAAATTCCACCAAGTATCCATGGTAAAATATAAAGAAATATCTGGATACAGTAAATATATACGGGAGCTTTAAATGTCAAAAAAAGTCTTGGGCCACCTAATATTGTCTGGATTACTCTTCTCACTATAAACCCAGTTTTATAGTCACTTAACAGTGGCACTTCCATTATCAGTTAGATATTTAACAGTCCAACTTTTTTAGTTACATCTCAACCTCTTTCTTTTTTGTGCACAGGTGTACACCTCAAATTTGTTGCTAAATAAATCTGTTTAAAGTACATGCAAAGGGTCATCAACACTGTGTTTCTATACAAGACAACAAAAAATGTCCAACCTGTGAAAAGAGACAACATTATGATCAATGTGTACACTAAAATTTAATGCAAGTATATTTACATCCATAAAGGTTATTAACCAGTAAAAATTTCAGATTTATGAAACATGTAATAAAAAAATAAAAGAATGTTAATTTTCCTTCTGCTCTAGCATGAAAATAATGATGTAAACACCAGGTAAAATTATATATTATTTACTCAACCACACAATGATGTTAAACATAAGTGTTGGGAGCTATAAAGAGTATTATCTATTAACTGTTCTAGCACACTTGATATTGTAACCACATAATGCATTTTGAATTTCATACTAGAAGCATAAAACAAGCATGCAGAATCAGCAAACAAATCCTAATCCACGCATTATAATTTCAGCCATTGATTCATATCCTATATGGCATATGTTGCAATTCAAAACATCAGTAATACTTGCTGCTAAAAATGCCTTAATTTTTTTATGAAAAAATGAGCCCAAAATAGCATAAACTTGCTTTATTGTTTTTGCACTTAAAAGAAGCAACTAAATTGTACAAGCTGACAATGAGTCTGGCTCTAAATACGAATTATCTGACAATGATTTATGGTAAAGCAGAAAAATCTGGGACCATAAAAAACAGGAGCTTTGAAGATTCCAAGTAGGTATAAAGCTGAACACAAACAATGGAAGACAAAATTCACATGCAATGCAAATGTTCATGAAAATCATCACAATTTACAGCACAAACAACAATACCTTACTACACAGTTCAGGGTAATACCACATTTTACAACAAGGCAAGTGATTATGTAAATGTGAAAAAAGTGAACATTGCAGCTACTTAAAGCATCAATGATTGATTGATTGATTTAGTGTTTTATGGCACAAAGCAACGAGGCTATCTGCACCAGACATCTGGTAAAAATGTAAAAAAAAATAAATGTAGTAAAAGACATAAATGGAAATGAATGTAAAACAAAAAAGTATAAAACCAATGTTGACACCTAGTCTACAACATTAAGATAGAAGGCAGAGTGTAAGAAGTTGTAAGGTATTTACTCTAGCAAAAAGGTATGATCATAACCCCCCAGGAAGACTAACAGGTAAGTTCAAGACCCACTGTCAGTCACCTGAAGTTGGTCTTTCCAGTCCTGGTTCTGGGTTATGTGTCATAGCAACCAGTATAAAAATGTAAAAAAATAGAAGGCAAAATCGCAACAATGAGTAGCCAAATGTCCAGTAAAAAGATAAAAGTCAAGTAAATGGAGTAAAATTTGTAAAGGTAAATGAAGGTAAAAACAAAACAGCAATTAAAACAGAAAATGGTGTAAAAACCAATGGTGACATCCAGTCTTCAAAGTTATAAAGTATTTATTCAAGCAAAATGGTACTGATCATAACCTGAGAGGAAGACTAACAGGTAAGTTCAAGAACCTCCGTCAATCACCTGAAGTTGTCCTTTCCAATCCTGGTTACGGGTTATGTGTTGTGTCATAGCAGCTATTATCAAAATGTAAAAGAATAAAAGTTTTAAAAGACACTTAGCAAAATCTTAATAAAGAGTAGCCAAATGTCCAGTAAAAAGATAAAAATCAAATAAATGGAGTAAAATGTGTAAAGGTAATTGAAGATAAAAGCAAAACGGCAATTAAAACAGAAAATGGTGCAAAAACCAATGTCGACATCCAGACAGCAAAATTGTAAAGGACTACCTATAGCAGAATGGTAATGATCATAACCCGCCAGGAAGACTAACAGGTAAGTATAAAAACCACCGTCAGTCACCTGAAGTTGGTCTTTCCAGTCCTGGTTCCGGGTTATGAGTCAATATGGCCAGTACAAAAAGGTTGTAAAAGTGTGAAATGATATGCAGCAAAAGTATAATAACAACTCGCCAGGACAACTAACAAGTAGTTCAAACCGATAGTTCAAACAGAAGCATTAGTCACCTGAAGTTGGCCTATCCAGTCCTGGTGTCGAGTTATTTAATGTTCTGGCCATTGTCCACTGTCAAATTGAATGAGAGAGATTAAAACTGTAAAAAAGGAGCCACAATTAAAAAGGTGTTATGCAACACTTAAATGACATTAAAAAGATTAATGGACATTAAAAAATAAAAACGTTATCAAGGTGGACAGAGTCACCATCACCAATAACTCTGTCCAATGTTACAGACTGTCCCTGGGAAAAAATATGTTTAAAATATTGCCATCGTTGAGAATTGTAACTATGGCAAGAAAGTAAAATGTGGCTGATAGTGATTTGAGTGTTACACAAACTACACATTGGTGCATCAGTTCCAGATAAAAGAAAATGATGAGTTAAAAAACTGTGACCAATGCGTAACCTAGTGAGAACAACTTCCTCCTTCCGAACTTTACGAAAGCTAGATGGCCAAACTCCAATTTTGGGTTTGATTTGAAAAAGTTTGTTGTCGGATTGCTCACTCCAAGTGGACTGCCAGCTGGCATGGAGCCGAGCCTTGAAGACGACACCATAGTCCATGTACGAAATAAGCATAGGGGTGATGGTGCTGAAGCAGACATATTTAGTTGCCATGTCTGCAAGCTCATTCCCACAAATACCAACATGGCCTGGTATCCAGAAAAACTGGATTGAAGTAGCTGCTAAAGAGAAATGGGCCAGTCGGTTTCGATTATCAGCAAGAATAGGATGTGAGCTAATGTGTAGCAATTCCAAGGCAAGTATAGAACTAAGCGAGTCAGTATAAATATTGCATTTGGAGTACTGCTCAGCTGCAATATGATCAAGGGCAAGAGATATGGCATACAGTTCAGCAGTGAACACAGAAGCTGCGTGCAACTACTGACCCATAGCAAACCATAGCAGAGTCCAATGAATTACCTGATTTGGAACCGTCTGTATAAATGGGAACTGAATGCTTGTTTGAAAGATATTAATTGAATAAAAGATGGTACTTCCAATCTGGAGTATCTGCCTTTTTTAGGTGGCTGAAAGGAAGGTCACATTTGGGGGCTGTAATAACCCATGGTGGGATGGGCCAACATGTAGAATCTGCAATGTTATCCAAGGAAAGACCCAATTCATCCAACTGCGCCCGGATGCGAAGGCCGAACGGAGCAATGACAGATCATCTGTTCTGAAAAAGTACTTCCCACTGAGGAAGGAAAACACATTCCCAGGTGGGATGCTTTGATAAGGAACAAAGTTTCAAAGTATATTGTAAAGATAGTTGCAAATGGCGAAGGTGTAAAGGAGGTTCATGAGATTCAATGTATATGCTTTGAACTGGAGAGATACGGAAAGCCCCAGTGCAGAGTCAAAATCCTTGGTGATGAATGGGGTCCAGCATCTTTAAGGCCGAGGATCTGGCAGAGCCATAGACCATTGATCCATAGTGAGGGTTTCGATCTAATAAGAGCACGATATATCTTTAACATTGAACAGCGATCTGCCCCCCAACTGGTAGAAGAGAGGACACGGAGGATGTTCAGTGCTCTTGTGCATTTGACCCAAAGCTGCTTTAAGTGTGGTATAAAGGTCAGTTTACGATCAAAAATAAGCCCCAAGAACTTTGTCTCTGGGACCACTGGCAGCAAAACTTCACCAATATGAAGTTCAGGATCAGGATGAATACCTCATTGACGGCAAAAGTGTATGCATACAGTTTTGGAGAGACAGAAATTAAAGCCATTTGCCAGAGTTCACTTCCGTACACGATCAAGGGCAGTTTGTAGTTGCCGCTCAATGTATCTCATGTTTGACGACTGACATGAGATGTGAAAGTCGTCGACATCCAGCCCATTTGCAAAAGTGAGAGGGAGTTATTCAGTGATGGCATTTATCTTTATACTGAAGAGTGTGACACTCAATACACAGCCTTGAGGGACTCCAAGTTCCTGTACAAAAGAACGGGAAAGTGTCGAACCCACACGAACTTGGAATCTCCTGTCCATCAAAAATTTTTAATAAACATGGGTAGATGGCCATGTAACCCATATGTATGGAGGTCTCGCAAAACGCCATACCTCCATGTTGTGTCGTAAGCCTTCTCTATGTCAAAGAATATCGATACAAGATGTTGGTGGTTGAGAAAGGCTTCTCTGATAGATGTTTCAAGATGAATTAGGTGGTCTGTGGTGGAGTGCTGTCGACGGAACCCACACTGGGTGGGCGAGAGGAAGTTGTTTGATTCAAGAAACCAAACAAGACGAGCATTAACCATCCTTTCTTAGGTCTTACAAAGACAGCTCGTCAAAGCAATTGAAAGATAGTTTGAAGGAATCTTCGGATCTTTCCCTCGCTTAGAGAAAGGTAAAATAATAGCCTGGCACCAGGCATCAGGAAAAACATTCTCCTGCCAAATCCAGTTGAAGACAATCAGAAGGACATCAAGAGAAGCAAGAGATAGATGGTGCAGCATGTCATAATGAATATCATCAGGTCCAACAAACGTACTGGCAGACCGATGAAGGGCCATTTTTAGTTCCACCAGGGTAAAAGGACAATTATAGTCAAAGAAACAGTCAGTTTGTAAGGAAAGAGGTGATCGCTTTGCCCAAGTCTTGATGGCCAGGAAGGTGGAGGAACAAGCAGAAGTGCTAGATACCTGGCAAAAGCTTTCACCTAGAGTGTTCGCGATGTTCCGGACATCAGTCACCTCCTGACCATCAGAGAGTAAGATCAAGAGGGTGACAGAATTGTAGTGCCCATTAACCATTCAAATCTTGTCCCATATGATCTTGGAACTGGTGGTAGAAGATATGCTGGTTGTGAACTTAATCCAAGATTCCTTCTGGCTTTGACGTCTTACCCGCCCAGCATGTGCGCGGGCCCGTTAGAAAGCAACCCGATTTGAAAGTGTGGGATATCTACGAAAAGTATCCCAGGCCCGTTTTTGAGCCTTCCGTGCTAAGTGGCATGCAGGATTCCACCATGGACGAGAATATCGTGGAAAACGTGTCGAGGTTTTAGAAATACACTAAGTAGCTGCATGTATAATACAATCAGTTACCGCTGCTACACAGTCGTCTATTGATGGCTGATTTATGATGGCAGGATCAAGTTCTATGAGAGCAATGAAAGTGGACCAGTCTGCCTGATCCAGCTTCCATCGGGCACGCGGGTAGGGTGGCATCGACCACAGCCAGTCTCTCTCAAAAGGATCGGAAAATGATCACTGCCTAGTGGATTACTGTCAACCCTCCATAAAAAATGGGAGAATAATGAAGGGGAGCAAACTGAGAGATCAATAGCGGTAAAGGACTGACTAGGTGCATGAAAGTAAGTGGAAGAACCAGTATTGAAAAGAGAAAGATTGTGATCAGAGAGCATCCGCTCTACAGATCAATCTGTAGAATGGATCAACCCTCCCATCAATAATAGCACTTCCCCAGAGGGGATGAAGTCCATTAAAATCCCCCAGGATTAGAAATATAGACGGCAACTGTTCAACGAGAGCATCAAGGTCTGGTTGATCATATGTCTCTCCAGGGGACAGGTACAGAGAACAAACAGTGATGGTGTGACTCAGGGAAATACGGATGGCTATGGCCTTCAAGGGTGTGTTGAGTGACAAAGACAGGGTGGGCACATGTTAATAAACCAACAGTGCCACCCCTCCATGTACTCGACCATCACACAACTTGTCATTTCTGTACAGAGAAAACTGCCGAATGGAGACTGTATCAGCAGATTTGAAAAATGTTTCTTGTAAAGAAAGACAAACAGGATGGTAGGAAGCAATCAGCATTTTTATATCATCCAGATTAGAATGTAAACCTCGACAGTTCCATTGTACCAAGGTGGCCATTTTTAAGAACGGGTAGGTGAAGTGGCTGGAGAACCCTTCAGTTTACGACCACGTCTTTTTTCTTTACTGTCTTTAATCGGAGGAGGTCTATCAACCTCCATGGATCCTGCTCTGGGTCTAGTGGGCAGGTTTTTGTTGTAACTCACTTGGGAAACCTGTCATTCGTGTTACCTTATCAAACTGCATAAGGCAGAGAATGCTTGCTCACAAGATTATGTTGCAAGACATTTTATCATCATTATTATCCATTATTTTACCTAGTCTAATCTAAAAAAATTTCTGATTTTCCATTTCACTTGCTTTAATAAGTACAGAATATACATTAAAAACAATAAATAAAATATTGTATTTTATAAATAACGTTGGTGTTGTGTTTGGTTTACATAGTATAGACCTTAGTTTTGTGCCTGGTTTTTGAATAAATTTGGTCTTAACTGGAATGTCATTTTGTTGCTAGTTTTTGCCAAATGTTGGTTATTTGTTTGCTGATGTCAGGAATAAATGGGATACAGCAGTATTTGGTTTCGTGATTTTTTGATTCGTGAGATATATTTATTTTTGTTGGTTGATTTTGCTTTCTGTCTAGGTGTGTGCGTATAATGTTTTCTACGGTTTGTGGAGGAAACTTATTGATGTTGATGAAGTATTGTTTTATTTTGTCTAATTCATCGTTAATTTTATCTGGTGAGCACAGTTTTATGGCTGTGTTTATCTGGTTTCTTAGTATGTTGAGTTTTTGTTTTGTTTCATGTGCTGAGTCCCAAAGAATGTATAGTCCAGTATGGGTGATTTTTTGGTGGATTTCTGTTTTGAATTGTGTGTCGGTTCATGTAATTTTGAGGTTAAGAAATGATATTTGATTGATTTTTTTCCTGTTCACATGTGAAGTTAATGTTGGGATGTATGAAGTTAATGTGATTGAAAAAATTAAGTATGTGTTCTGTAAATTTGAATCTTGCAACAGTGTCATCTACGTATCTGTACCAGTATAGTGGTGGATGTTATGCTGTGTTTATTGCTTATGTTTCAACTTGTGTCATAAAAATATTGGCTAAAACTGGTGATACTGGGTTGCCCATGCTTAGGCAAACACCACACCAACATTACTTATAAAATACAATGTGATAACTACCACAACTTCTATGTTGGAGAAACAAGTAGAAAAAATAAATAAATAAAACAGTTGTTTGTTTGTTTTGCTTTTGTTGTCAACAGTCAATGACACTTAATCTTACTTTTTACACTAATGGCACTATTGCACTAATTTTTTTATATAATAAAATAATGCACCAAAGAAACAATATAATAACATGCAAAAAAGCAGACAGTGTCCCATAACTACCACAATCTCCCTGACTATCTAACTAGGCAACACCAGCTATTAAAAATTTAGCTAAGCTTCCTAATGTGTTTTCCATGGGAATAAAATTTGAACAAGAAGCAGAACAGATAAATTTATGTATAAAAAGCAACATAATCAGCATTTGAAAGATTAAGAGTAGCAATAATGCCATCTATATAATTATATTCTCTTCTGTGCACATTACTGAATTACATTTAAAATTTAACTAAACCAGTATAAATGCAATTTATTGAAATAATTATATTAAATATGTTAACATTTAAAGTTTTATATTATCTAAGAATTTTTCCTTTATTCTAAAAAGAAATATCTGAAACGGCTATTTAAAAATTGCAGTTTTTGCTGTCACACAATCTGTTCATGGTTAGTATTCTCAACTTTTAAGAACTCTTATAAAGGAAACTGTGTAGCTAAAGTAAACACTAATTTCAGATGGTCAAGTTGCACAAATCATGTTTCAAGAATTTCTCACACACACACACACACCCCCAACAGCTGTAAATTCTTTTATTAGTTAAAGGTTAACCACAGCCACCAGCAAAGTCAAATCTGTGTTGCTATAAAACAGTTTGAAGCTAAATAACATGCTGCTAACCAATAGAATATGCAGATTTTCTTCTATTAAGCTAATTAGGCCAGCATATATTGAATAATATATGTATTTCTGAACATAATGCTGAAAGAAGCTTGGTCCATTGGTAAAAGAGAAGCCACTAAAATTTGGTTATACTTTCTCACTGTATACTTATTAGTTTGACAGATAGAGTACATTTTGATTTTACTTTTATATTTCAATTAATTAATTTTGTAATATTAATGTTTTAAAATGCATATTTGAAAGGTTTATTGATTTTTGTAAGTTTATCTTGATCTTGCCTGGATCGTAAGAGCATGTAAACATTATGCATGAGTGAGCACCATATTGTTAACCCACATGACATCTGTACCCACCTTTCGGCAGAAAAATACAATAGAAAGTACAGCATTGTCAATACAAAGTTCTGGATCTGAATGAATACCCCATTCAGAGAAGAAATATACACAAACAGTTTTAAAGAGAGTAAGTTGAAAACCATTTACAGTGGTCCACTTAAGTATATGACTTGATTGCAGTTTGTAGCTGCTACTCAATAAACCTCATGTTTGATGACTGATATGAGATATGAAAGTCATGTGAAGGGGAGCAAATAGTAAGATCTATAGCCATAAATGACTGACTGAATGCATGAAAATAAGTGTAAGAGCTAGTAGTGCAGAGCAATAGGTTGCGATTCAGGAGCATATGCTCTATAGTACAGCCCCTCATATCAATACTAGAACCACCCCAGAGGGGTTTATGCCCATTAAGATTCCCCAAAATTATAGAAGGGGGTTGGCAGTTAATCAGTGAGGACATTAAGGTCTGATAGATAACAATGTTTTACAGGGGTAAGATACAGAGAACAAACAGTGATGGTACGACCCAAGGAGATACAGATGGCTACAACTTCCAAGGGCGTATTCAATTACAAGGACCACATGAGCACTTGTTAATCAACCAGCATTGCTACTCCCCCATGTCCTTGTCCTACACATAACCTGTCATTTGGGTATAAGGAGTATTTTCAAATTGTGCCTGTATCAGTAGGTTTTAAAATTTTTTCTATAAAGATAGAAATTTGGAATGATAAAAGTCAATCAAATCATTGATATCATTCAATTTTGATTGAAAACCTCAACAGTTTCATTGGATTAGTGTGGCCATTTTTCTTTATTTTGGAGGAGAATTTGGCACGGAGACCTGCTTGCAACCTCGCTTTTTTTTCTTTACTGGATGGGGGTCGGTCACTCTCTAGAGATTCTGCTCTGGATCAAGTAAACAGATTGGAGATTGCAGACATCCATTCTAGTTATTGAGGACACAAATGAATGGGTTGTTTACTTTTTGGGGTTTTAAGAGAGGAAGACTCCATGGAAACACCTGGGCTTGAACAAGGTGAAGTTGAGCAATGACTGGAAAATGTAGTAGGGGCAGAGATAGAAGTAGTTTCTCAATCATTAACTTTATTGATTTTGAAGGATACTAGATTAAGATCTGCTATTAAGGAAGCACAGAAAGGTCTGTCTGGACTCCTACTGTAGTTGTGGAATGGATTACAGCAGCATAAGTTTGAGATAGAACTGGTAATAGTAATTTCCGAGTCTCTGGATAACTGATATTATGAACTGTCTTGAGACGTACTTTTTCCTCTTCCACCCATTTAGAGCGTTAACATAATGCTTTTCTAGTTACCACTAAAAAGTATCATGCTCTTTACCAGCACAATGGGCACATGTTAAGGAATCACAGCAAAATGTTTGAGTGACCAAATCATTGACAATGAAAACATCTAACAGGGTTAGGAATATAAGGCTGTACCTTACAATTCAAACATCTCCTTTGTAACTCCTCTGGAAGAATTAAAAGTAGATAAGGAGTAACCTCAATGGGTATATCCCCATTGGCCTTCGACTTCAAGAGGAGCCTGGACTGAAGCTTTTTTGCCAATTTAGGTGAGCCAGCAAAACTTTCTAAGCCCTTCTGAATAAAAAATAGAGACATCTGCCTTCAGGGTTTTTCAGTTAAAGAATGTATAATTAAAAATTGTGGAACAAATTCAAGTTGCGAGTTTGACTGTACAGAGTCATCAATGCATGGTCGTTTACCAGTAGTCAGATTTTTCTCTCTGCTGTCATGTTTATTTTTTTTATTTGAGGGGTATCCATAATAATAATAAAAGAAGAATATTTCAGTGCCCACTGACCCCACCCACCATGGAGCCCTACGAGAGGATGCACTATAGTGCCATATAAGGTTATTGCAGCAATGCCAGGGTTTCATGAGCACTATACACAAACATCAGACGTAATGTCCACTACACCTGTTGAGAACATCCTACACTGGCACTTAGTTGACCCTGGCCCAAATGGACTAGCCAATTGATGGGAGCCACCCCAAGACTGTTTGTCTATTGGAATTCAAGGACAAAGTGGTGTGTAGGAGTTGGACCCCTCAACTACCAGAATCCTCTCCTGCCTTCCATGGATCACCACACACAGCAAACATGCAGACTGATATTTAGATTCCAGAGGAGGTAAACTGAAAGTACAGAACCTTCTCTGGGAGGTCCCTTCACCACATACAGGAATCCACATCAAGGAGCCCCATGGAAAAAAAAAGGTTGTAAGTCATGAAATACCAGGATTTACACACAATCATTCGCATATTACTAAAGAAAACATAGAAATCCTGAAAAGAAAGTGGAGCAGAACATATTTGGGGAAGAAGTCACATTGCAACTCAGAAAATCACAATTACACTGAAACCACATATGTAAAGTGAGAATCAAAGATGGGAAATAAGAAAAAATGGAGGTAATAAGGAGTCACAGAAAAACCGTACAGTGGAGATAGGGAGTTAACTGCATCATGAGAGTACATTACATTTTTATAAGTAGAGGGCTGATGAATGATGATTTGAATGATCGATGTGTTGGAATTAGCCAATTCTAATAGAGGGAAGAAAGAAGTCTTGCAATGCATAAACAAGGTACCGTATTTCCCGCCTAATAAGCCAAATTTCTGGCCCTAAATTTTGGACCTGATTTTCGAGGGTCGGCTTATTGGCCGATCACCAGCTTTGGACCAAAAAATACCGAAGACCAAAATCGGCCCCAAAATCATACCTTTGATCTCACAGTTACGGCAGAATTATTTCAGTTGAATAAACTTTATTTATTAATAGAAAAAGGTCTATACATTACGAATGACATGTATTCATAGAAATAACAAAATTCATAAAAAAATGCACACTTTACTCTCAGAAATTTATTAAAATCCATCAAATTCATTATCTTCATCGTCAGAAGCACCAAATAACAGATTCCAATCCTCGGCAGAGACCTGGTCATCGTACGGGTCATTCTCTGCCTCGACTTATTGGGCGGTAATAAGCAAAAACCCTCATTTTCAGAGCTGAAAATTGGCCTCGGCTTATTAACCGGAAAATACGGTATTTGCACATACAAGGCAGCACTGAATGAGAGCAGTTATTTATGCGAGTAGAAGTAATGTACCATATCAAAAGGAAAATACTGGTGGTTACCATCACCGAACATTGAAGAGTTAAAACTAAGTTAATCGAAAAAACAAGCACCAAAAGTAAAATATAAATTTAAAATGGAATTGCATAACTTTTTTTTCCAATACTACCATCAAAATACATGGTAGCTGCTGACAATGAACTTCACAGCACTGGATGATTAGCACCTTCTTTGCTTGAATAGATATGTTTTGTCACTATCTTTTTTTTTTAAATTAAGTACAATAAATGACATTCTCAAGATATTCCTCTCAATACCAGTGACAGCAGCAAGAGGTGATAGTACATTTTCATAGTTAAAACTTACAAAATTTTATCTTAGAAGTTCAATGTCAAACAAGTCTCAGTGGATATGCAGTACTCACTATCAAAACATAAGTGTGCAAGAAGTTTGGATACAAAGGAAGAGACTGACCTTTTGATAGAGCAAAAGGAAAGGAAATTTTCTTTATTAAAGAACATTAAACTAATAAAATGCACTTTTGAAACATCACTTGTGAATAAGATTTTTTTCATTGTTTTATGTTATATTTATAAGGGCCTAGACCACTGAAAACTTGCTACAGCCCTGTATCTATACATTCATTTAGTTAAGAGATCTCAGTCAGGATGCAGACTGTTCTGGAAGAACTTGTACTGAATGGAGACCTAAAACATATTAGCAACCTTACACATACAATCCTTAACCTCCTTCAAAAACCTTGAATCTGTTTTAGAAGCCTTATCACTTTTCAAACATGCCAATTTTCTTTTTTTTTTTCAAGGATGCCAAAATTCAGTTTATTGTTTTATGTTACTTCTTTTTATATACATAATATACACCAAATGTAATAAATTTACTCACCTTTAGTTGGGACTAAAACTATGGTCATGTAACAAGGTGCATACTCTACCATCTTTCAGCTACAGTAACTTTGCAGCATTTTGTGTATAACTTGTTCATAAGGGTTGAAATAAATCAACTTTTCACATATCTTGAGCAACTGTAAAGTTGATTTACTGATATGAAATAAATCTCTGACGTCTTCTTCAAATCTTGACCAAGTCTTACATGAAATAAAAAATACTGTTAATCAGTGGCATGCACATACCACTGATAAAGCTTTTCCTAATTTTAAAACAAAAATCAAACTTAAATCTACTCATAAACTGAAATTAGTACTTTTCTGTTCCATCCTTGATCTCCAAAGATTCAATATAATTTTGTAATTATAAAACCTAATTAAAAAATAAAGGAAGACTGAAATATATTCACAGAAAAAATATTTTTAGTCTTGTCTTTAATTTAATAGTAAATGAAAACAAAGGAATAACCTCTAGTACTGTGAAGCTTAAAAACAATTTATTATTTTATCAAGCACTTTACATAGTCAGTCAGTAATATCATAATACTACAGCCTAGAACATGTGCTTCAAAATTAAAAATGTTTTCCAAACTTTTGCTTATTTAAACTTTTTCATATTTGCTCTCTCCATTCATAATACATTTACAACATCATATATAAAAAATGCTAGAACCATTTGGTTCTTACAAACTATCTGTATACATCCTTTCTTGATTTTGAGAAAAATAATTTAAATTTAGCCACCACATGTCAGAAAAGTGATGTCTGCAATACTGCTAATCACAACTCATTTCATAAAACATTCTAATAAAAAAAATAAAACTGTCTTGACTGGAGTCCAGCCTGTATTTTCCAAATATTAAATTTGCATCCTCTCACTCTCACCTTATAATCTTCATAATTTAATAGAACTAAATCAGACTTCTACACTTCAATTCCAACATATGTAAACCTCAATAATGATTACCTCTTATTCTTCTTTATCAAGATAGAATAAGGAAAGTTTACCCTATTTTTATTAGACAACCCTTTCACCTCCAGAAAATCCATCCTCTGAACACTTTCCATTATTGTGTCATAAGTCACAGTATATTCCAACTAAAGCCTAGTTACTGATATGTAATCAACACATCTATCAATACACCCTAAAATTCTATCAGTTTTATTACTAGTAACAGAGCACTGGTTTGATGGCTTCAGTGATTTATTCACAACTATAGTTTCTTTAATCAAAGCAAGGAATATATTTCTATCTATTTGAAACATGTAATTCAAATTACAACAATCCAAGTTAATTACTTTGCATTTATTACAACAGGTCATTTGCTAATTATTTGTCCAACTTCTTAACTAATCCACATAATTTTATAATACATTAACATTCTCAATACTGCTTGAGATTTCCAAGTTTAATGTCACCAGTAAACATTACTGATTCTCTAAGCACCTCAATCACTCCACTACTAAAATTAGTAACAAGGGTCCAGTATGACTGGACTCCATTAAAAAAAAAGGTTTTGCTTTCTCTCATCCAAACAGCCTACAATTCAATTACCTGCTCTTTTCCCAACTCATTAATGATACAATTTTCTTAAATTATATTTATTAAAATATTTTTCAAAACCTAAATATACCAAGTCCACACCCTTTTGAATATTCAAGTAATACTCTTTTAAACAAAAGCATTTAAGGCCATACAATGGTACATAATCATATATGATGCCAGATGAAAAATAGCATTGATAAAAAATATTGGTGATAACTGATTTGTTAGAATTTGTCTCACTAAAAATGCAAAGTTGAAAAATTACACCATTTCTTCCCAAAAGTAAATAAAATATTAATGGTATGTCTGAAAAAAAGAATATTGGCATAATGATAGTTTTAATTTTTACTATTGATAGTAGTAATTAAAACTCACAAATATTTTGAATTAAGTTGTTGAATTAAGTAAAACTTATGTCTGGTATAATATATTGGATTGCTTTTATTCAGTTATTTATTTAGATTATTAAAGAAAACTTTTTCATAAAGTTAGAGCATATTTTCTAAAAATTTAAACATTCTTACTATCGTTAAACTTTAAACTACTAGAACTACCTGTACGTTTCAGTGGTTACTACTTCTATCTTTTATATAATTTATAAATATAAATTACACATCTAATTTTTGAGAACAGCGTCATTAACAATAATACCAGAATTTCTAACATAAATACTGATCAATCTGCAAAAGTAGTACACTATTTATACTTATTTTATTAAAATATTTATATTTAACAAACACTACTATTTACTTAAAATAAAGTGATCAAACAACGATGAATAATATTACTAGCGACCTAAGCCTACCCCATTTTGTCAGATCACAAAATATTGAACGGATTAAATTAGTGTATTGTTACAACGCTGATTATTTAACAATTTATGACAAGTTAGATCTCCATAGCGACCACTTATTTTTTGTTTTTTATTACGTGAATAAAGTGATTACAATGCAATGCTTTATGATTTCCTAGTTTTCTATGCCTACCTTATTTTTAGACAACTTCAATTCTTTAAAAGTCATCAATTAGCAAATTACTCTTTTCAATTTCAGGTCTATCACTATCGCAGACCGCCGTTAACGACTAATAAACAATTATCCCACACTGCGGCGTTCATATTTGAAATACTAAGGTTGAAACGCGGTTCTGTACTTTATTTTAAAGTTTTAAGCTGTCTTGATAACACATAAATACTTAATTAATTAAGTTTTAATCAATAAGTTATTGTATGTTGCTGAGGTTGGTATTAATATTGATGCTTAAATTTAAACTTTTTTTAACTATATTAGTCATAACCACCCATGGGATTAACCATGACTTAACAATGCGCTCACGGTTGAAAGGACAAGCATGTTTTGTGTGACGGTGATTCGAGCTCCCAATCTTCAGATAATGGGTCGAGCGCTTTTAGCCCCTAAGCTGTGCCTGGGCTTTTCATCATTACAGCAGAAATGGTTTTAATTTCTCATACAATATTTAGATTGTTTATTTGTTTGTTTTTGAATTTCGCACAAAGCTAATCGAGGGCTATCTGAGCTAGCCGTCCTTAATTTAGCAGTGTAAGACTAGAGGGAAGGCAGCTAGTCATCACCACCCACCGCCAACTCTTGGGCTACTCTTTTACCAACGAATAGTGGGATTGACCGTCACATTATACACCCCCACGGCTGGGAGGGCGAGCATGTTTAGCGCGACGCGGGCGCGAACCCGCAACCCTCGGATTACGAGTGCACGCCTTAACGCGCTCGGCCATGCCAGGCCTAGAGGAAAGGCACCTAGTCATCATCACCCACTGCTAATTCTTGGGCTACTCTTTTACCAACGAATAATGGGATTGACTGCCACATTATAACGTTCCCATGGTTGGGAGGGCGAGCATGTTTTGCGCGACCGGAATGCGAACCCGCGACCCTTAGATTACGAGTCGCAAACCTTAACACACTTGGCTATACCGGGCCCGTAATATTTAGAATAGGGACATCTAACAAACAGATAGGATCTCACAATGCAGTGGGAAAATCCACTGACATTGTTATAGTGTGGACTTGGATGGTGATGTATGACTAGATAAGTGCTGCTATATGGTTCATAATAATTTCTTAACAACTCAGTGTTACATGATTCACTTGAATGATGAACCTTCTAGTATTATAGTAGTATAAAAAGTTTTTACAATAGCTGCAACTGAAAGCATTTAATTCTTTATTAGAAAATATCTGCCTTATGCAGCTATGAGGGTACAATTCACACACACACACATATAGAGATTCTACTTTACGTTGCAACCGTTATAAGACAAGCACTTCGATTCCACTATCCCTATCGTGGATATGCCAGCATGGAGGATTGTACTAAAGTATGCTTCAGAAACTGAAATTCTTGCTAACTTTTTCACATCATCTGAAGCGCTTCTCAACTTTATAGATAGTCAATAATAGTAATATGAGCTTAGAGAAGTTGACCCCAAACTGGGTGGTGGATACTACAATGCAAAACCAAAACAAATATCAAGAAATCACTTGATTCTTCAAAATTATCTTTGTACACTCCCACCCTAAAATAAAAATAAAAGTAAACTTTAAATCAACCTGAAATACTTAATTTTAAGGTGTCAATTTCTTTCACTGCTGCTTATATATGGCAATTAATTTAATTTAATAAAACTGCTTTAACTAAAGTCAAGCATATCTTTTACAAACCTAAAGTGTGTATCCTTTCAACCTATTATCTTCTAAACTTGATAGAAAGAAATTAGACATTTAACTTATCGATCTCCAAGATAATCTCGTAAGCATCAATAAGATCACCTTTTATCCTTCTTTTCTGAAGATACAATTGGGTTAAGTTAACGTATACATTCCATTTCATCCTATTAGCTATCATCTTCCAACAAAAAAGAATACCAAAAATGTATATAATATTTTAAGCGAGTTCTAACATTAACTTGGCTTGGAATCAAAATATTTATAAATATGCCATAGAATTTTATATATTACCTTCACTATTAGCAAAAATGACACTGTTTCGATTTATCTTTGTATAAAGATTCATTTCTTCAATCACGTTATTGAATGGGTTGCGACCTACATTAAATGTGGAACTCGAGTTTTGGTAACTCTAATATTATTATCTTGCAGTTCTATCATTAAATGTAATTTGCCAAGTTACTAAAGATATGCATTCTATAACATCCCTATATCTGCAATACAATTAGGAATAATGAGGAGTTTGATGCGATTATCAAGTTTTATTAATTTTGTTGATTGGAGATTAGAAAGTGTTGTATATTCAGGTAGAAACTGAACTTTAGCACTATAAGATAGAACAACCTAATAATAGGATATTCTATTATGATACCAATTACGATGTCATGCCACATCTCCGAGTAACTAGACTATGAATATAGTTAAAATAAAGAAATTGGATACAAAGTAAAATCCGAAATGAACAATATTTATATCACACAAAACACAAACATTATGTGATACTTGTATTTGTTTTCGATACGAGGCAGTCGCTTTTACTGGATATTCTTTTCGCAATGTTTGTAAATAAAATTACCAAATCAACTTATCAATTTTCATTATAATTTCTTTTTATTACATTTATTCACTCATTTCAATGAATAAATTGTAGTTTTATAAACATATACATGTTGTGATGAATTTAGTATTATATATTTATTTAATATCAAGGTTTATTTCAGTTAAATATATATTTAGAAATATATGTAACTGACACTGTCAAATGTGTATTGCAAAGTTTCCACCTCTTCACTAAAGTTGTAAAAGATTATCGAATATAAATTTGTTTGTTTTTTAATTTCGCGCAAAGTTACACGAAGCTTATTGTCACTAGTTGTCCCTAATTTAGCAGTATAATATTAGAAAGAAGGTAGCTACTCATCACCACCTACCACCAACTTTTAGGCTACTCTTTTACCAACAAATAATGGGATTCGTCAATACATTATAACGCACCCAGAGCTAAAAATGCGAGCATAATTGGTGTGATGGATATTCGTACCCGCCACCCTCAGATTACAAGTCAAGTTCCTCAACCTCCTGGCCATACCAGATCATGATCGAGTCTAAGAATCAACAACGTGTCTAGGTAAATACCAGTCGCTGCCAGTATTGTTATCTTAGCTGAAATTTATAGACAATATTTTCTCAGACTTATAAAAATTAATAAAACAACATGGTTAGAAACAGTATATATTATTAGTTTGTTATAGTTGGTATACGATAAACCTTGGAAGCTATAACTGTAACACTTATTAATCGGGAAAATACAGGTAA
>VWRL01001382.1:0-39511 GCA_011833715.1 Carcinoscorpius rotundicauda
TACATACTCAATAAAATAGTCATATAAAAGGATACTTTTGAAACCAAGTGGAACAAACCCTCATACCTGGTCCTTTTTACTTCTACTTTTGAAATGATTGTGATAACACATAAAGGCAAAACGATCTTTATTTTTCATAAACAAATTACATACTAAACACAAAAGTCATATTGAAGGATACTTTAGAAACCGACTGGAACAAACCCTCAGACCTGGTCCTTTTCTTTTCTACTTTTGAAATGAATCTGAGAAGACACAAAGACAAAACTGTCTTTCTTTTTATAAACAAATTACCTACTCAATACAAAAGTCATGTACAAGAATACTTTAGAAACCGACTGGAACAAACTCTTATAGATGTTTCTTTCCTATCCTTGTTTTGAAGTGAATATAACAAGACACAAAGGCAAAACGGTCTTTATTTTTCATCAACAACTTACATACTCAAAACAAAATTCAAATGTAAGAATACTTTAGAAACCGACTGGAACAAACATTTATAGATGTTCCTTTTCTATACTACTTTTTAAGTGTATATAACAAGACACAAAGGTAAAACGGTCTTTATTTTTCATAAACAAATTACATACTCAATACAAAAGTCATGTACAAGAATGCTTTAGAAACCGACTGGAACAAACCCTTATAGATGTTCCTTTCCTATCCTACTTTTCAAGTGAAAATGACAAGACACAAAGGCAAAACGAACCTTATTTTTAATAAACAAATTACATACTCAATACAAAAGTCATATACCAGAATACTTCAGAAACCGACTGGAACAAACCCTTATATTTGATCATTCTCTCTCCTTCTCTTGAAGTGAATATGACAAGACACAAAGGCAAAACGGTCTTTATTTTTCATAAATAAATTACATACTCAATACAAAAGTCATATGCAAGAATACTTTTGAAACCGACTGGAACAAACCCTCATACCTGGTCCTATTCTTTTCTACTTTTGAAATGAATATGACACGACACAAAGACAAAACTGTGTTTATTTTTCATAAACAAATTACATACTCAACACAAAAGTCATATTCAAGGATACTTTAGAATCCGACTGGAACCAACCCTCTTAGCAGATCATTTCCTCTTCTACATTTGAAGTGAATATGACAAGACACAAAGGCAAAACGGTCTTTTTTTTTCTTAAACAAATAACATACTCAATACAAAAGTCATGTGCAAGACTACTTTAGAAACCGACTGGAAAAATTTTTTATAGATGTACCTTTCCTTACCAGTTTTGAAGTGAATATGACAAGACACAAAGGCAAAACGGTCTTTATTTTTCATAAACAAATTACATACTCAATACGAAAGTCATATACAAGAATACTTTAGAAACCGACTGAAACAAACCCTAATACCTTGTCATTTTCTCTTCTACTTTTGAAATGAATATGAGAAGACACAAAGAAAAAACGGTCTTTATTTTTCATAAACAAATTACATACTCAATAGAAAAGTCATGTTCAAGAATACTTTAGAAACCGACTGGAACAAACCCTTTTTGATATTCCTTTCCATCCTACTTTTCAAGTGAAAATGTCAAGACACAAAGGCAAAACGGTCTTTATTTTTCATAAACAAATTACATATTCAATACAAAAGTCATATGCAAGAATACTTTAGAAACCGGCTCGAACAAACCCTCATACCTGGTCCTTTTCTCTTCTACTTTTGAAATGAATATGACAAGACACAAAGACAAAACGGTCTTTATTTTTCATAAACAAATTACATACTCAATAAAATAGTCATATAAAAGGATATTTTAGAAACCAACTGGAACAAACCTTCATAGCTGCTTATTTCCTCTCCTATATTTGAAGTGAATTTGACAAGACACAAAGGGAAAACGATCTATATTTTTCATAAACAAATTACATACTCAATACAAAAGTCATGTACAAGAATACTTTAGAAACCGACTGGAACAAACCCATATAGCTGATTATTTCCTCTCCTATATTTGAAGTGAATTTGATAAGACACAAAGGGAAAACGATCTTTATTTTTCATAATCAAATTACATACTCGAAAAAAAATCACATACAATAATACTTAAGAAACTGACGGGAACAAACCCATATAGATATTCCTTTCCATTTTACTTTTCAAGTGAAATTGACAAGACACAAAGGCAAAACGGTCTTTATTTTTCAAAAACAAATTACATACTCAACACAAAAGTCATATTAAAGGATAATTTAGAATCCGACTGGAACAAACCCTCATAGCTGATTATTTCCTCTCCTATATTTGAAGTGAATTTGACAAGACACAAAGGGAAAACGATCTATATTTTTCATAAACAAATTACATACTCAATACAAAAGTCATGTACAAGAATACTTTAGAAACCGACTGGAACAAACCCATATAGATATTCCTTTCCATCCTACTTTTCAAGTGAAAATGACAAGACACAAAGGCAAAACGGTCTTTATTTTTCATAAACAAATTACATACTCAACACAAAAGTCATATTCAAGGATACTTTAGAATCCGACTGGAACAAACCCTCATAGCTGATAATTTCCTCTCTTATATTTGAAGTGAATTTGACAAGACACAAAGGGAAAACGATCTTTATTTTTCACAAACAAATTACATACACAATACAAAAGTCATTTTCAAGGATACTTTAGAATCAGACTGTAACAAACCCTCATACCTGGTCCTTTTTACTTCTACTTTTGAAATGATTGTGATATTACATAAAGGCAAAACGGTCTTTATTTTTCATAGACAAATAACATACTCAACACAAAAGTCATATTCAAGGATACTTTAGAATTCGACTGGAACAAACCCTCATAGCAGATTATTTCCTCTCCTACATTTGAAGTGAATTTGACAAGTAACAAAGGGAAAACGATCTTTATTTTTCATAAACAAATTTCATACTCAATACAAAAGTCATGTACAAGAATACTTTAGAAACCGACTGGAACAAACCCTTATAAATGTTTCTTTCCTATCCTTTTTTTGAAGTGAATATAATAAGACACAAAAGCAAATGGTTTTTATTTCTCATAAACAAATTACATACTCAAAACAAAAGTCATATGTAAGAATACTTTAGAAACCGACTGGAACAAACCCCGATAGCTGATCCTTTTCTCCACGACTCATGAATGGAATATGACAAGACACAAAGGCGAAACGGCCTTTATTTTTCATAAACAAATTACATACTCAATACAAAAGTCATGTACAAGAATACTTTAGAAACCGATTGGAACAAACCCTTATAGATGTTCCTTTTTTATTCTTCTTTTGAAATGAATATGACAAGACACAAAGACAAAATTTTTTTTATTTTTCATAAACAAATTACATACTCAATACAAAAGTCATGTGCAAGACTACTTTAGAAACCGACTGGAACAAACCCTCATACCTGGTCCTTTTCTCTTCTACTTTTGAATTGAATATGACAAGACACAAAGACAAAACGGTCTTTATTTTTCAAAAACAAATTACATACTCAATAAAAAAGTCATATACAAGGATACTTTAGAAACCGACTGGAACAAACCCTCATAATTGGTTCTTTTTACTTCTACTTTTGAAATGATTATTATAAGACATAAAGGCAAAACGGTCTTTATTTTTCATGAACAAATTACATACTCAACACAAAAGTCATATTCAAGGATACTTTAGAATCCGACTGGAAGAAACCCTCATAGCAAATTATTTCCTTTCCTACATTTGAAGTAAATTTGACAAGACACAAAGGGAAAACGATCAATATTTTTCATAAACAAATTACATACTCAATACAAAAGTCATGTACAAGAATACTTTAGAAACCGACTGGAACAAACCCTTATAGATGTTTCTTTCCTATCCTACTTTTCAAGTGAAAATGACAAGACACAAAGGCAAAACGGTCTTTATTTTTCATAAACAAATTACATACTCAATACAAAAGTCATATGCAAGAATACTTTAGAATCAGACTGTAACAAACCCTCATACCTGGTCCTTTTTACTTCTACTTTTGAAATGATTATGACAAGACACAAAGGCAAAACGGTCTTTATTTTTCATAAACAAATTACATACTCAACACAAAATTCATATTCAAGGATACTTTAGAATCCGACTGGAACAAACCCTCATAGCTGATTATTTCCTCTCCTACATTTGAAGTGAATTTGACAAGACACAAAGGGAAAACGATCTTTATTTTTCACAAACAAATTACATACTCAACACAAAAGTCATGTACAAGAATACTTTAGAATCCGACTGGAACAAACCCTTATAGATGTTTCTT
This sequence comes from Carcinoscorpius rotundicauda, assembly GCA_011833715.1. Classification (NCBI taxonomy): domain Eukaryota; kingdom Metazoa; phylum Arthropoda; class Merostomata; order Xiphosura; family Limulidae; genus Carcinoscorpius; species Carcinoscorpius rotundicauda. Next base: position 4,303 of record VWRL01001382.1, read on the forward strand.
TCCTATCTTACTTTTGAAGTGAATATAACAAGACACAAAGGCAAAACGGTCTTTATTTTTCATAAACAAATTACATACTCAAATCAAAAGTCATATGCAAGAATACTTGAGAAACCGACTGGAACAAACCTCTATAGCTGATCCTTCCCTCCACGACTCATGAATGGAATATGACAAGACACAAAGGCGAAACGGTCTTTATTTTTCATAAACAAATTACATACTCAATACAAAAGTCATATTCAAAGATAGTTTAGAAACCGACTGGAACAAATCTTTATAGATGTTCCTTTTCTATCCTACTTTTGAAGTGAATATGACAAGACACAAAGGAAAAACGGTTTTTATTTTTCATAAACAAATTGCACACTCAATACAAAAGTCATATACAAAGATACTTTAGAAACCGACTGGAACAAATCCTCATACCTGGTCCTTTTCTCTTCTACTTTTGAAATGAATATGACAAGACACAAAGACAAAACGGAATTTATTTTTCATAAACAAATTACATACTCAATACAAAAGTTATATGCAAGAATACTTTAGAAACCGACTGGAACAAACCCTTGTAGATATTCCTTTCCATCTTACTTTTCAAGTGAAAATGACAAGACACAAAGGCAAAACGGTCTTTATTTTTCATAAACAAATTACATATTCGATACAAAATTCATATGCAAGAATACTTCAGAAACCGACTCGATCAAACCCGTATAGATGTTCCTTTTCTATCCTACTTTTGAATTGAATATGACAAGACACAAAGATAAAACGGTCTTTATTTTTCATAAACAAATTACATACTCAATAAAATAGTCATATAAGAGGATACTTTAGAATCCGACTGGAACAAACCCTCATAGCAGATCATTTCCTTTTCTACATTTGAAATGAATATGACAAGACACAAAGGCAAAACGGTCTTTATTTTTTTTAAATAAATAACATACTCAATACAAAAGTCATGTGCAAGACTACTTTAGAAACCGACTGGAAAAACCTTTATAGATGTACCTTTCCTTACCAGTTTTGAAGTGAATATGACAAGAGACAAAGGCACAACGGTCTTTATTTTTCATAAACAAATTACATACTCGAAAAAAAATCATATACAAGAATACTTTAGAAACCGACTGGAACAAACCCTTATAGCTGTTCCTTTCCTCTCCTACTTTTGAAGTGAATATGTTGACGAAATTTTTTTTACATGTATTCATTTCTCTTAACACAATTATCTATATTTACATGTTTAAGAAAATCATATTAATTTAAATAACTATTTTATCTATTGACAGATATTAGTTTTATCAGCCTCCTCCTCCCCTCATAGCTGATCCTTCCCTCTCCTACTCTTGAAGTGAATATGACAAGACACAAAGGCAAAACGGTCTTTATTTTTCATAAACAAATTACATACTCATTACGAAAGTCATATACAAGAATACTTTAGAAACCGACTGGAACAAACCCTCATACCTGTTCATTTTCTCTTCTACTTTTGAAATGAATATGAGAAGACACAAAGAAAAAACGGTCTTTATTTTTCATAAACAAATTACATACTCAATACAAAAGTCATGTACAAGAATACTTTAGAAACCGACTGGAACAAACCCTTATTGATATTCCTTTCCATCCTACTTTTCAAGTGAAAATGACAAGACACAAAGGCAAAACGGTCTTTTTTTTTCATAAACAAATTACATATTCAATACAAAAGTCATATGCAAGAATACTTTAGAAACCGGCTGGAACAAACCCTCATACCTGGTCCTTTTCTCTTCTACTTTTGAAATGAATATGACAAGACACAAAGACAAAACGGTCTTTTTTTTTCATAAACAAATTACATACTCAATAAAATAGTCATATAAAAGGATACTTTAGAAACCAACTGGAACAAACCCTCATACCTGGTCCTTTTTACTTCTACTTTTGAAATGATTGTGATATTACATTAAGACAAAACGGTCTTTATTTTTCATAAACAAATAACATACTCAACACAAAAGTCATATTCAAGGATACTTTAGAAACCGACTGGAACAAACCCTTATAAATGTTTCTTTCCTATCCTTCTTTTGAAGTGAATATAATAAGACACAAAGGCAAAACGGTCTTTATTTTTATCAACAAATTACATATTCAAAACAAAAGTCATATGTAAGAATACTTTAGAAACCGACTGGAACAAACCCCGATAGCTGATCCTTTTCTCCACGACTCATGAATGGAATATGACAAGACACAAAGGCGAAACGGCCTTTATTTTTCATAAACAAATTACATACTCAATACAAAAGTCATGTACAAGAATACTTTAGAAAACGACTGGAACAAACCCATATAGATATTCCTTTCCATCCTACTTTTCAATTGAAAATGACAAGACACAAAGGCAAAACAGTCTTTATTTTCATAAACAAATTTCATACTCAAAACAAAAGTCATATGTAAGAATACTTTAGAAACCGACTGGAACAAACCCCGATAGCTGATCCTTTTCTCCACGACTCATGAAAGGAATATGACAAGACACAAAGGCGAAACGGCCTTTATTTTTCATAAACATATTACATACTCAATACAAAAGTCATATGCAAGAATAGTTTAGAAACCGACTGGAACAAACCCTTATAGATGTTCCTTTTCTATTCTACTTTTCAAATGAATATGACAAGACACAAAGACAAAACTTTTTTTATTTTTCGTAAACAAATTACATACTCAATACAAAAGTCATGTGCAAGACTACTTTAGAAACCGACTGGAACAAACCCTCATACCTGGTCCTTTTCTCTTCTACTTTTGAATTGAATATGACAAGACGCAAAGACAAAACGGTCTTTATTTTTCATAAACAAATTACATACTCAATAAAAAAGTCATATGCAAGAATACTTTAGAAACCGACTGGAAGAAACCCTCATACCTGGTCCTTTTTTCTTCTTCTTTTGAAATAAATATGACAAGATACAAAGACAAAACGGTCTTTATTTTTCATAAACAAATAACATACTCAACACAAAAGTCATATTCAAGGATACTTTAGAATCCGACTGGAAGAAACCCTCATAGCTGATTATTTCCTTTCCTACATTTGAAGTAAATTTGACAAGACACAAAGGGAATACGATCATTATTTTTCATAAACAAATTACATACTCAATACAAAAGTCATATTCAAGAATACTTTAGAAACCGACTGGAAAAAACCCTTATAGATGTTTCTTTCCTATCCTTCATTTCAAGTGAATATAACAAGACACAAATGCAAAACGGTCTTTATTTTTCATAAACAAATTACAAACTCAAAACAAAAATCATATGTAAGAATACTTTAGAAACCGACTGGAACAAACCCCGATAGCTGATCCTTTTCTCCACGACTCATGAATGGAATATGACAAGACACAAAGGCGAAACGGCCTTTATTTTTCATAAACAAATTAGATACTCAATACAAAAGTCATATACAAGAATACTTTAGAAACCGACTGGAACAAACCCTTATAGATGTTCCTTTTCTATTCTACTTTTGAAGTGAATATGACAAGACAAAGGTAAAACGGTCTTTATTTTTCATAAACAAATTACATACTCAATACAAATGTCATGTACAAGAATACTTAAGAAACCGACTGGAACAAACCCTTTTAGATGTTTCTTTCCTATCCTACTTTTCAAGTGAAAATGACAAGACACAAAGGCAAAACGGTCTTTATTTTTCATAAACAAATTACATACTCAATACAAAAGTCATGTGCAAGACTACTTTAGAAACCGACTGGAACAAACCTTTATAGATGTTCCTTTCTTTGCCAGTTTTGAAGTGAATATGACATGACACAAAGGCAAAACGGTCTTTATTTTTCATAAACAAATTACATACTCAATACAAAAGTCATATGCAAGAATAATTTAGAAACCGACTGGAACAAACCCTCATACCTGGTCCTTTTCTTTTCTACTTTTGAAATGAATATGACAAGACACAAAGACAAAACTGTCTTTATTTTTCATAAACAAATTACATACTCAACACAAAAGTCATATTCAAGGATACTTTAGAATCCGAGTGGAACAAACTCTCATCGCAGATCATTTCCTCTTCTACATTTGAAGTGAATATGACAAGACACAAAGGCAAAACGGTCATTATTTTTCTTAAACAAATAACATACTCAATACAAAAGTCATGTGCAAGACTACTTTAGAAACCGACTGGAAAAACCTTTATTGATATTCCTTTCCATCCTACTTTTCAAGTAAAAATGACAAGACACAAAGGCAAAACGGTCTTTATTTTTCATAAACAAATTACATACTCAATACAAAAGTCATATGCAAGAATACTTTAGAAACCGACTGGAACAAACCCTCATACCTGGTCCTTTTTTTTTCTACTTTTGAAATGAATATGACAAGACACAAAGACAAAACTGTCTTTTTTTTTCGTAAACAAATTACATACTCAACACAAAAGTCATATTCAAGGATACTTTAGAATCCGAGTGGAACAAACTCTCATCGCAGATCATTTCCTCTTTTACATTTGAAGTGAATATGACAAGACACAAAGGCAAAACGGTCTTTATTTTTCTTAAACAAATAACATACTCAATACAAAAGTCATGGTCAAGACTACTTTAGAAATTGACTGGAAAAACCTTTATCGATATTCCTTTCCATCCAACTTTTCAAGTAAAAATGACAAGACACAAAGGCAAAACGGTCTTTATTTTTCATAAACAAATTACATACTCAACACAAAAGTCATATTCAAGGATACTTTAGAATCCGACTGGAACAAACCCTCATAGCTGATTATTTCCTCTCTTACATTTGAAGTGAATTTGACAAGACACAAAGGGAAAACGATCTTTATTTTTCACAAACAAATTACATACTCAACACAAAAGTCATGTACAAGAATACTTTAGAATCCGACTGGAACAAACCCTTATAGATGTTTCTTTCCTATCTTACTTTTGAAGTGAATATAACAAGACACAAAGGCAAAACGGTCTTTATTTTTCATAAACAAATTACATACTCAAATCAAAAGTCATATGCAAGAATACTTGAGAAACCGACTGGAACAAACCTCTATAGCTGATCCTTCCCTCCACGACTCATGAATGGAATATGAAAAGACACAAAGGCGAAACGGTCTTTATTTTTCATAAACAAATTACATACTCAATACAAAAGTTATATACAAAGATAGTTTTGAAATCGACTGGAACAAACCCTTATAGATGTTCCTTTTCTATCCTACTTTTGAAGTGAAAATGACAAGACACAAAGGCAAAACGGTCTTTATTTTTCATAAACAAATTACATACTCAATACAAAATTCATGTACAAGAATGCTTTATAAACCGACTGGAACAAACCTTTATAGATGTTCCTTTCCTATCCTACTTTTCAAGTGAAAATGACAAGACACAAAGGCAAAACGAACCTTATTTTTCATAAACAAATTACATACTCAATACAAAAGTCATATACAAGAATACTTCAGAAACCGACTGGAACAAACCCTTATAGCTGATCATTCCCTCTCCTACTCTTGAAGTGAATATGACAAGACACAAAGGCAAAACGGTCTTTATTTTTCATAAATAAATTACATACTCAATACAAAAGTCAAGTTCAAGTATACTTTAAAAACCGACTGGAACAAACCCTTATAGATGTTCCTTTTCTATCCTACTTTTGAAGTGAATATGAGAAGACACAAAGGCAAAACGGTTTTTATTTTTCATAAACAAATTACATACTCAAAACAAAAGTCATGTGCAAGACTACTTTAGAAACCGACTGGAACAAACCTTTATAGATGTTCCTTTCCTTACCAGTTTTAAAGTGAATATGACAAGACACAAAGGCAAAACGGTTTTTATTTTTCATAAACAAATTACATATTCAATACAAAAGTCATGTACAGGGATACTTTAGAAACCGACTGGAACAAACCCACATACCTGGTCTTTTTCTCTCCTACTTTTGAAATGAATATGACAAAACACAAAGGCAAAACGGTCTTTAATTTTGATAAACAAATTACATACTCAATACAAAAGTCATATTCGAGGATACTTTAGAATCAGACTGGAACAAACCCTCATAGCTGATTATTTCCTCTCCTACATTTGAAGTGAATATGACAAGACACAAAGGTAAAACGATCTTTATTTTTCTGAAACAAATTACATACTCAATACAAAAGTCAAATACAAGAATACTTTATAAACCATCTGGAACAAACTCTTATAGCTGTTTCTTTCCTGTCCTGCTTTTGAAGTGAATATGACAAGAGACAAAGGCACAACGGTCTTTATTTTTCATAAACAAATTACATACTCGAAAAAAAATCATATACAAGAATACTTTAGAAACCGACTGGAACAAACCCTTATAGCTGTTCCTTTCCTCTCCTACTTTTGAAGTGAATATGTTGACGAAATTTTTTTTACATGTATTCATTTCTCTTAACACAATTATCTATATTTACATGTTTAAGAAAATCATACTAATTTAAATAACTATTTTATCTATTGACAGATTTTAGTTTTATCAGCCTCCTCCACCCCTCATAGCTGATCCTTCCCTCTCCTACTCTTGAAGTGAATATGACAAGACACAAAGGCAAAACGGTCTTTATTTTTCATAAACAAATTACATGCTCAATACAAAAGTCATGTACAAGAATACTTTAGAAACCGACTGGAACAAACCCTTATAGATCTTCCTTTTCTATCCTACTTTTGAAGTGAATATGACAAGACACAAAGGCAAAACGGTTTTTATATTTCATAAACAAATTTCATACTCAATATAAAAGTCATGTGCAAGACTACTTTAGAAACCGACTGGAACAAACCTTTATAGATGTTCCTTTCCTTACCAGTTTTGAAGTGAATATGACAAGACACAAAGGCAAAACGGTTTTTATTTTTCATAAACAAATTACATAGTCAATACAAAAGTCATATGCAAGAATACTTTAGAAACCGACTGGAACAAACCCTCATACCTGGTCATTTTCTCTTCTACTTTTGAAATGAATATGAGAAGACAAAAAGACAAAACGGTCTTTAATTTTGATAAACAAATTACATACTCAATACAAAAGTCATATTCAAGGATACTTTAGAATCAGACTGGAACAAACCCTCATAGCTGATTATTTCCTCTCCTATATTTGAAGTGAATATGACAAGACACAAAGGCAAAACGGTCCTTATTTTTCATAAACAAATTACATACTCAATACAAAAGTCATATGCAAGAATCCTTTAGAAACCGACTGGAACAAACCCTCATACCTGGTCATTTTCTCTTCTAGTTTTCAAATGAATATGACAAGACACAAAGGCAAAACGGTTTTTATTTTTCATAAACAAATTACATACTCAAAACAAAAGTCATGTGCAAGACTACTTTAGAAACCGACTGGAACAAACCTTTATAGATGTTCCTTTCCTTACCAGTTTTAAAGTGAATATGACAAGACACAAAGGCAAAACTATCTTTATTTTTCATAAACAAATTACATATTCGAAAAAAAATCATATACAATAATACTTTAGAAACCGACTGGAACAAACCCTTATAGCTGTTTCCTTTTTCTCCTGCTTTTGAAGTGAATATGTTGACGAAATTTTTTTTCATGTATTCATTTGTCTTAACACAATTATCTATATTTACATGTTTAAGAAAATCATACTAATTTAAATAATTTTTTTATCTATTTACAGATTTTAGTTTTATCAGCCTCCTCCTCCCCTCATAGCTGATCCTTCCCTCTCCTACTCATGAAGTTAATATGACAAGACACAAAGGCAAAACGGTCTTTATTTGTCATAAACAAATTACATACTCAATACAAAAGTCATGTACAAGAATACTTCAGAAACCGACTGGAACAAACCCTTATAGATCTTCCTTTTCTTTCCTACTTTTGAAGTGAATATGACAAGACACAAAGGCAAAACGGTTTTTATATTTCATAAACAAATTTCATACTCAATATTAAAGTCATGTGCAAGACTACTTTAGAAACCGACTGGAACAAACCTTTATAGATGTTCCTTTCCTTACCAGTTTTGAAGTGAATATGACAAGACACAAAGGCAAAACGGTCTTTATTTTTCATAAACAAATTACATACTCAATACAAAAGTCATATGCAAGAATACTTTAGAAAACGACTGGAACAAACCCTCATACCTGGTCATTTTCTCTTCTACTTTTGAAATGAATATGAGAAGACCAAAAGACAAAACGGTCTTTATTTTTCATAAAGAAATTACATACTCAATACAAAAGTCATATTCAAGGATACTTTAGAAACCGACTGGAACAAACTCACATACCTGGTCCTTTTCTCTTCTACTTTTGAAATGAATATGACAAAACACAAAGGCAAAACGGTCTTTAATTTTGATAAACAAATTACATACTCAATACAAAAGTCATATTCAAGGATACTTTAGAATCAGACTGGAACAAACCCTCATAGCTGATTATTTCCTCTCCTACATTTGAAGTGAATATGACAAGACACAAAGGCAAAACGATCTTTATTTTTCATAAACAAATTACATACTCAATACAAAAGTCATATACAAGAATACTTTATAAACCGTCTGGAACAAACTCTTATAGCTGTTTCTTTCCTCTCCTGCTTTTGAAGTGAATATGACAAGAGACAAAGGCACAACGTTCTTTATTTTTCATAAACAAATTACATACTCGAAAAAAAATCTTATACAAGAATACTTTAGAAACCGACTGGAACAAACCCTTATAGCTGTTCCTTTCCTCTCCTACTTTTGAAGTGAATATGTTGACGAAATTTTTTTACATGTATTCATTTTTCTTAACACAATTATCTTTATTTACATGTTTAAGAAAATCATACTAATTTAAATAACTATTTTATCTATTGACAGATTTTAGTTTTATCAGCCTCCTCCTCCCCTCATAGCTGATCCTTCCCTCTCCTACTCTTGAAGTGAATATGACAAGACACAAAGGCAAAACGGTTCTTATTTTTCATAAACAAATTACATACTCAATACAAAAGTCATATGGAAGAATACTTTAGAAACCGACTGGAACAAACCCTCATACCTGATCCTTTTTTCTTCTTCTTTTGAAATGAATATGACAAGACACAAAGACAAAACGGTCTTTATTTTTCAAAAAGAAATTACATACTCAATACAAGAGTCATATACAAAAATACTTTAGAAACCGACTGGAACAAATCCTCATACCTGTCATTTTCTCTTCTACTTATGAAATGAATATGACAAGACACAAAGACAAAACGGTCTTTATTTTTCGTAAACAAATTACATACTCAATACAAAAGTCAAGTTCAAGTATACTTTAAAAACCGACTGGAACAAACCCTTATAGATGTTCCTTTTCTATCCTACTTTTGAAGTGAATATGACAAGACACAAAGGCAAAACGGTCTTTATTTTTCATAAACAAATTACATGCTCAATACAAAAGTCATGTCCAAGAATACTTTAGAAACCGACTGGAACAAACCCTTATAGATGTTCCTTTCCTTACCAGTTTTGAAGTGAATATGACAAGACACAAAGACAAAACGGTCTTTATTTTTCATAAAGAAATTACATACTCAATACAAAAGTCATATTCAAAAATACTTTAGAAACCGACTGGAACAAACCCACATACCTGGTCCTTTTCTCTTCTACTTTTGAAATGAATATGACAAAACACAAAGACAAAACGGTCTTTAATTTTGATAAACAAATTACATACTCAATACAAAAGTCATATTCAAGGATACTTTAGAATCAGACTGGAACAAACCCTCATAGCTGATTATTTCCTCTCCTACATTTGAAGTGAATATGATTAGACACAAAGGCAAAACGATCTTTATTTTTCATAAACAAATAACATACTCAATAAAAAAGTCATACACAAGAATACTTTATAAACCGTCTGGAACAAACTCTTATAGCTGTTTCTTTTTTCTCCTGCTTTTGAAGTGAATATGACAAGAGACAAAGGCACAACGTTCTTTATTTTTCATAAACAAATTACATACTCGAAAAAAAATCTTATACAAGAATACTTTAGAAACCGACTTGAACAAACCCTTATAGCTGTTCCTTTCCTCTCCTACTTTTGAAGTGAATATGTTGACGAAATTTTTTTACATGTATTCATTTCTCTTAACACAATTATCTATATTTACATGTTTAAGAAAATCATACTAATTTAAATAACTATTTTATCTATTGACAGATTTTAGTTTTATCAGCCTCCTCCTCCCCTCATAGCTGATCCTTCCCTCTCCTACTCTTGAAGTGAATATGACAAGACACAAAGGCAAAACGGTCTTTATTTTTCATAAACAAATTACATACTCAATACAAAAGTCATATGCAAGAATACTTTAGAAACCGACTGGAACAAACCCTCATACCTGGTCCTTTTTTCTTCTTCTTTTGAAATGAATATGACAAGACACAAAGACAAAACGGTCTTTATTTTTCGTAAACAAATTACATACTCAATACAAAAGTCAAGTTCAAGTATACTTTAAAAACCGACTGGAACAAACCCTTATAGATGTTCCTTTTCTATCCTACTTTTGAAGTGAATATGAGAAGACACAAAGGCAAAACGGTTTTCATTTTTCATAAACAAATTACATACTCAAAACAAAAGTCATGTGCAAGACTACTTTAGAAACCGACTGGAACAAACCTTTATAGATGTTCCTTTCCTTACCAGTTTTAAAGTGAATATGACAAGACACAAAGGCAAAACGGTCCTTATTTTTCATAAACAAATTACATACTCAATACAAAAGTCATGTTCAACAATACTTTAGAAACCGACTGGAACAAACCCTTATAGCTGATCCTTCCCTCTTCTTCTCTTGAAGTGAATATGACAAGACACAAAGAAAAAACGGTCTTTATTTTTCATAAACAAATTACATACTCAATAAAAAAGTCATGTACAAGAATACTTTAGAAATCGACTGGAACAAACCCATATAGATATTCCCTTCCATCCTACTTTTCAAGTGAAAATGACAAGACACAAAGGCAAAACGGTCTTTATTTTTCATAAACAAATTACATACTTAACACAAAAGTCATATTCAAGGATACTTTAGAATCCGACTGGAACAAACCCTAATAGCTGATTATTTCCTCTCCTATATTTGAAGTGAATTTGACAAGACACAAAGGGAAAACGATCTTTATTTTTCATAAACACATTACATACTCAATACAAAAGTCATGTACAAGAATACTTTAGAAACCGACTGGAACAAACCCTTATAGATGTTTTTTTCCTTTCCTACTTTTGAAGAGAATATGACAAGACACAAAGGCGAAACTGTCTTTATTTTTCATAAACAAATTACATACTCAAAAGAAAAGTCATATGCAAGAATACTTTAGAAATCGACTGGAAGAAACCCCTATAGCTGATCCTTCCCTACACGACTCATAAATGGAATATGACAAGACACAAAGGCGAAACGGTCTTTATTTTTCATAAACAAATTACATACTCAATACAAAAGTCATATGCAAAAATACTTTAGAAACCGACTGGAACAAACCCTCATACCTGGTCATTTTCTCTTCTACTTTTGAAATGAATATGAGAAGACACAAAGACAAAACGGTCTTTATTTTTCATAAACAAATTACATACTAAATACAAAAGTCATATTCAAGGATACTTTAGAAATCGACTGGAACAAACCCACATACCTGGTCCTTTTCTCTTCTACTTTTGAAATGAATATGACAAAACACAAAGGCAAAACGGTCTTTAATTTTGATAAACAAATTACATACTCAATACAAAAGTCATATTCAAGGATACTTTAGAATCAGACTGGAACAAACCCTCATACCTGGTCATTACCTCTTCTACTTTTGAAATGAATATGAGAAGACACAAAGACAAAACGTTCTTTATTTTTCATAAACAAATTACATATTCAATACAAAACTCATATACAAGGATACTTTAGAAACCGACTGGAACAAACCCTGATACCTGGTCCTTTTTTCTTCTTCTTTTGAATTGAATATGACAAGACACAAAGACAAAACGGCCTTTATTTTTCATAAAGAAATTACATACTTAATACAAAAGTCATATACAAAGATACTTTAGAAACCGAATAGAACAAATCCTCGTACCTGCTCCTTTTCTATTCTACTTTTGAAATGAATACGACAAGACACAAAGACAAAACTGTCTTTATTTTTCATAAACAAATTACATACTCAACACAAAAGTCATATTCAAGGATAATTTAGAATCCGACTGGAACAAACCCTCATAGCAGTTCATTTCCTCTTCTACATTTGAAGTGAATATGACAAGACACAAAGGCAAAACGATCTTTATTTTTTTAAACAAATTACACACTCAATACAAAAGTCATATACAAGAATACTTTATAAACCATCTGGAACAAACTCTTACAGCGGTTTTTTTTTCCTGTCCTGCTTTTGAAGTGAATATGACAAGAAACAAAGGCACAACGGTCTTTATTTTTCATAAACAAATTACATACTCGAAAAAAAATCATATACAAGAATACTTTAGAAACCGACTGGAACAAACCCTTATAGCTGTTCCTTTCGTCTCCTACTTTTGAAGTGAATATGTTGACGAAATTTTTTTTACATGTATTCATTTCTCTTAACACAATTATCTATATTTACATGTTTAAGAAAATCATACTAATTTAAATAATTTTTTTATCTATTTACAGATTTTAGTTTGATCAGCCTCCTCCTCCCCTCATAGCTGATCCTTCCCTCTCCTACTCATGAAGTGAATATGACAAGACACAAAGGCAAAACGGTCTTTATTTTTCATAAACAAATTACATACTCAATACAAAAGTCATGTTCAAGAATACTTTAGAAACCGACTGGAACAAACCCTTATAGATCTTCCTTTTCTATCCTACTTTTGAAGTGAATATGACAAGACACAAAGGCAAAACGGTTTTTATATTTCATAAACAAATTTCATACTCAATATAAAAGTCATGTGCAAGACTACTTTAGAAACCGACTGGAACAAACCTTTATAGATGTTCCTTTCCTTACCAGTTTTGAAGTGAATATGACAAGACACAAAGGGAAAACGGTCTTTATTTTTCATAAACAAATTACATACTCAATACAAAAGTCATGTTCAAGAATACTTTAAAAACCGACTGGAACAAACCCTTATAGCTGATTCTTCCCTCTCCTACTGTTAAAGTGAATATGACAAGACACAAAGGCAAAACGGTCTTTATTTTTCATAAACAAATTACATACTCAATACAAAAGTCATGTACAAGAATACTTTAGAAACCGACTGGAACAAACCCTTATAGATGTTACTTTTCTATCCTACTTTTGAAGTGAATATGACAAGACACAAAGGCAAAACGGTCCTTATTTTTCATAAACAAATTACATACTCAATACAAAAGTCATGTGCAAGACTACTTTAGAAACCGACTGGAACAAACCTTTATAGATGTTCCTTTCCTTACCAGTTTTAAAGTGAATATGACAAGACACAAAGGCAAAACGGTCCTTATTTTTCATAAACAAATTACATACTCAATACAAAAGTCATATGCAAGAATCCTTTAGAAACCGACTGGAACAAACCCTCATACCTGGTCATTTTCTCTTCTACTTTTGAAATGAATATGACAAGACACAAAGGCAAAACGGTCTTTATTTTTCATAAACAAATTACATACTCAATACAAAAGTCATATGCAAGAATACTTTAGAAACCGACTGGAACAAACCCTCATACCTGGTCCTTTTTTCTTCTTCTTTTGAACTGAATATGACAAGACACAAAGGCAAAACGGTCTTTATTTTTCATAAACAAATTTCATACTCAATACAAAAGTCATGTTCAAGAATACTTTAGAAACCGACTGGAACAAACCCACATACCTGGTCTTTTTCTTTTCTACTTTTGAAATGAATATGACAAAACACAAAGGCAAAACGGTCTTTAATTTTGATAAACAAATTACATACTCAATACAAAAGTCATATTCAAGGATACTTTAGAAACCGACTGGAACAAACCCTCATAGCTGATTATTTCCTCTCCTACATTTGAAGTGAATATGACAAGACACAAAGGCAAAACGATCTTTATTTTTCTTGAACAAATTACACACTCAATACAAAAGTCATATACAAGAATACTTTATAAACCATCTGGAACAAACTCTTATAGCTGTTTCTTTCCTGTCCTGCTTTTGAAGTGAATATGACAAGAGACAAAGGCACAACGGTCTTTATTTTTCATAAACAAATTACATACTCGAAAAAAAATCATATACAAGAATACTTTAGAAACCGACTGGAACAAACCCTTTTCACTGTTCCTTTCCTCTCCTGCTATTGAAGTGAATATGTTGACGAAATTTTTTTTTCATGTATTCATTTGTCTTAACACAATTGTCTATATTTACATGTTTAAGAAAATCATACTAATTTCAATAACTATTTTATCTATTGACAGATATTACTTTTATCAGCCTCCTCCTCCCCTCATAGCTGATCCTTCCCTCTCCTACTCATGAAGTTAATATGACAAGACACAAAGGCAAAACGGTCTTTATTTGTGATAAACAAATTACATACTCAATACAAAAGTCATGTACAAGAATACTTCAGAAACCGACTGGAACAAAACCTTATAGATCTTCCTTTTCTATCCTACTTTTGAAGTGAATATGACAAGACACAAAGGCAAAACGGTTTTTATATTTCATAAACAAATTTCATACTCAATATTAAAGTCATGTGCAAGACTACTTTAGAAACCGACTGGAACAAACCTTTATAGATGTTCCTTTCCTTACCAGTTTTGAAGTGAATATGACAAGACACAAAGGCAAAACGGTCTTTATTTTTCATAAACAAATTACATACTCAATACAAAAGTCATGTACAAGAATACTTTAGAAACCGAATGGAACAAACCCTTATAGATGTTCCTTTTCTATTCTACTTTTGAAGTGAATATGACAAGACACAAAGGCAAAACGGTTTTTATTTTTCATAAACAAATTACATACTCAATACAAAAGTCATGTGCAAGACTACTTTAGAAACCGACTGGAACAAACCTTTATAGATGTTCCTTTCCTTACCAGTTTTGAAGTGAATATGACAAGACACAAAGGCGAAACGGTCTTTATTTTTCATAAACAAATTACATACTCAATACAAAAGTCATATGCAAGAATACTTTAGAAACCGTCTGGAACAAACCCTCATACCTGGTCATTTTCTCTTCTACTTTTGAAATCAATATGAGAAGACAAAAAGACAAAACGGTCTTTATTTTTATAAACAAATTACATACTCAATACAAAAGTCATATGCAAGGATACTTTAGAAACCGACTGGAACAAACCCTCATACCTGGTTCTTTTCTCTTCTACTTTTGAAATGAATATGACAAAACACAAAGGCAAAACGGTCTTTAATTTTGATAAACAAATTACATACTCAATACAAAAGTCATATTCAAGGATACTTTAGAATCAGACTGGAACAAACCCTTATAGCTGATTATTTCCTCTCCTACATTTGAAGTGAATATGATAAGACACAAAGGTAAAACAATCTTTATTTTTCATGAACAAATAACATACTCAATACAAAAGTCATATACAAGAATACTTTATAAACCGTCTGGAACAAACTCTTATCGCTGTTTCTTTCTTCTCCTGCTTTTGAAGTTAATATGACAAGAGACAAAGGCACAACGGTCTTTATTTTTCATTAACAAGTTACATACTCGAAAAAAAATCATATACAAGAATACTTTGGAAACCGACTTGAACAAACCCTTATATCTGTTCCTTTCCTCTCCTACTTTTGAAGTGAATATGTTGACGAAATTTTTTTTACATGTATTCATTTCTCTTAACACAATTATCTATATTTACATGTTTAAGAAAATCATATTAATTTAAATAACTATTTTATCTATTGACAGATATTAGTTTTATCAGCCTCCTCCTCCCCTCATAGCTGATCTTTCCCTCTCCTACTCTTGAAGTGAATATGACAAGACACAAAGGCAAAACGGTCTTTATTTTTCATCAACAAATTACATACTCAATACAAAAGTTATATTCAAGGATACTTTAGAATCCGACTGGAACAAACCCTCAAAGCTGAATTTTTTTTCTTCTACATTTGAAGTGAATATGACTAAAAAGCTACCACAGTCACTGGTATAACATACATTACTAATGTAGCTATGTCAGTTACTGGTATAATTTTAATTACTAATGTAGCTATTTCAGTTACTGGTATAACATACATTGCTAATGTAGCTGTATTTACTATGTCAAGAAATGAGAATTAGAAAAAGAAATAGAATAATAGAATTTGAGATAAGGAGTTAATAAACAATCCGTAAATTGTCTATTGTTAAAACACGTCTACAGGCTTTGAGATTAAGGGGTAAAAACAACAAGTAAATTGTGTACTGGAATGTATGTTGTTCAGTTGTACAGGATACTTTACTGAACCAGGCATCTATGTTGTTCAGTTGTACAGGGTAATTAATGAACCAGATATCTATGTTGTTCAGTTGTACAGGATACTTTACTGAACCAGATATCTAAGTTGGTCAGTTGTATAGGGTAATTTAGTGAAGCAGGTATCTGTGTTGTTCAGTTGTACAGGGTAATTTAGTGAACCAGATATCTATGTTGTTCAGTTGAACAGGGTAATTTAGTGAACCAGTTATCTGTGTTGTTCAGGTGTACAGGGTAATTTAGTGATCATGGTATCTATGTTGTTCAGTTGTGCAGGGTAATTTAGTGAACACGGTATTTGTGTTGTTCAGTAGTACAGTGTAATTTAGTGAACCAGGTATTTATGTTGTTTATTTGTACAGGGTAATTTAGTGAACCAGGAATCTATTTTGTTGAGTTGTACAGGGTAATTTAGTGAACAAGGTATTTGTGTTGTTCAGTTGTACAGGGTAATTTAGTGAACCAGGAATCTGTGTTGTTGAGTTGTACAGGGTAATTCAGTGAACCAGGAATCTTTGTTGTTCAGTTGTACAGGGAAATTTATTGAACCAGGTATCTATGTGTTTCAGTTGTACAGGATACTTTACTGAACCAGATATCTATGTTGTTCAGTTGTACAGGGTAATTTAGTGAACCAGGTATCTATGTTGTTTTGTTGTGCAGGATACTTTACTGAACCAGATATCTATGTTGTTCAGTTGTACAGGATACTTTACTGAACCAGATATCTATGTTGTTCAGTTGTACAGGGTAATTTAGTGAACCAGGTATCTATGTTGTTTTGTTGTGCAGGATACTTTACTGAACCAGGTATCTATGTTGTTCTGTTGTACAGGATACTTTACTGAACCAGATATCTGTGTTGTTCAGTTGTACAGAATACTTTACTGAACCAGGTATCTATGTTGTTCAGTTGTACAGGATAATTTCCTGAACCAGGTATCTATGTTGTTCAGTTGTACAGTATACTTTACTGAACCAGGTATCTCTGTTGTTTAGTTGTACAGGGTAATTTAGTGAACCATGTATCTTTGTTGTTCACTTTTACAGGGTAATTTAGTGAACCAGGTATCTATGTGTTTCAGTTGTACAGTATACTTTACTGAACCAGGTATCTATGTTGTTTAGTTGTACAGGGTAATTTAGTGAACCATGTATCTTTGTTGTTCATTTGTACAGGATACTTTACTGAACCAGATATCTATTTGTTCAGTTGTACAGGATCATTTACTGAACCAGGTATCCATGTTTTTCAGTTGTACAGGGTAATTTAGTGAACCAGGTATCTGTGTTGTTCAGTTGTACAGGGTAATTTATTGAACCCGGTATCTGTGTTTTTCAGTTGTACAGGGTAATTTAGTGAACCAGATATCTATGTTGTTCAGTTGTGCAGGGTAATTTAGTGAACCAGGTATTTGTGTTGTTCAGTTGTACAGGGTAATTTATTGAACCCGGTATCTGTGTTTTTCAGTTGTACAGGGTAATTTAGTGAACCAGATATCTATGTTGTTCAGTTGTACAGGGTAATTTAGTGAACCAGGTATTTGTGTTGTTCAGTTGTACAGGGTAATTTAGTGAACCAGATATCTATGTTGTTCAGTTGTACAGGGTAATATAGTGAACCAGGTATCTATGTTGTTCAGTTGTATAGAATAATTTAGTGAACCAGGTATCTGTGTTGTTCAGTTGTACAGGGTAATTTAGTGAACCAGGTATCTGTGTTGTTCAGTTGTACAGGGTAATTTAGTGAACCAGATATCTATTTTGTTCAGTTGTACAGGGTAATATAGTGAACCAGGAATCTATGTTGTTCAGTTGTATAGAATAATTTAGTGAACCAGGTATATGTGTTGTTCAGTTGTACAGGGTAATTTAGTGAACCAGGTATCTATGTTGTTCAGTTGTACAGGGTAATTTAGTGAACCAGGTATATGTGTTGTTCAGTTGTACAGGGTAATTTAGTGAACCAGACATGTATGTTGTTGAGTGGTATCAGTAAAATAATCAACACGATATGTATGTTTTACAGATGCTTAAGTGGTCAATCAGACATGTATGTTGTACAGATTTACCAGGTGCGGAGACCTCGTGGTTTATGACGCTTCCATACACGACACTGTAGATAGCAGTTTGCCCTTGTTTTGACAGTACAATATGCATGTTTTGTTTCATCAATGGTTGAATAACTTTCCTTGTCTGTTTCTGTATTTAATTAATTCAAACACTAAATATTAAAAATGTGTTGGTAAAAGAGTAACATACGAGTACTTACCATGAAGAACTCGAGAGGACTGTATCGATACGACTTGTGTATCTCTATGAAATTTGGCAAACTTTCAGTGTACATAATAAATATTTGTGCTGACATTTAGTGATTCAATAAAGAGGAACATTGAGTAGCTCATGTTGTCTTCATTTGTTTGATAAACATGTTACCTGCAATGTAAAACTTACTTTGTATGTTATGCTATTAAGTAACATAACAAATTAACAATGACAGAATAAACAGACAAATATTACGACTGTGGTTTTGAAGCGTGTGTCGCGGACACCTGTGAACACCGATTAATCAAGCTCCTTTGGGCTGTGATCTGTCCAGCAGTGTCTTGTAAGCACAAACAATACATTCCCGATACTTAATCACAGGATTGAGTGTCCAAAGCAAAAATTTCAGTCTGCCGGCGAGGGCAGTTCAGGGTGTAAATTAGGCTTTTCTGCTAGCTATTGGTTTACTAAAACTGGGGGAAGACCTGATCGTGGTTTGTGTTGTTTCTATACAAGACACTACAGATAGCAGTTTGCCCTTGTTTTGACAGTAAAATAACTACGTTTTATTACACCAGTGGTTCAATAACTTTCCGTGCCTGTTTCTCCTGTATCCGTGTTTTCTCCCGTCCCTAAGACATGTGTCCGGCAACGGTCACTTACAAACTCTCTTTCTTAACCTGCAGATGACGTATGAAGGTCGAAACGTTTTTCTCTTCTCAATAAAAGTGTCAGTACCCAAACAAGCCATTCTGATATACATTTTTATTTCAAGTGGATTTTTTGTCATCAATAATTTATGTTTTATTTTGCTTTAAATTCTGAAGATGAAATCTGTAAAATATTGAAAACTTTATCTCTGTTCACTTCTGTTGTATGAATCTATTTCCTCATCTTCAATATAGTTATACTATTAATCGTCAATTTGTTTTCTTTCAGAATGAATTCTTCGACAGGTGATTCCAAAGTTCATCCACTTTAAAGAACCACACCGAAATGTTCAAAAGTCGTTAGATTATCAGATTTGTCTGAAGATACTATTCTTTTGTTTTACATTTGGCTTAAAACTGCACGAGGGCTATCTACGTGGGTCGTCCGTAATTTAATTTAGCAGTGAAAGAATAGAGGTTTCTGGTCATCACCATCCGCTAACCACTCTTTCACAAACGAATAGTGAGACTGACCCTAACAATATTCTTCCCCCATCCCCACACACACATCATAAAGGGTGAGAATGTTTAGTGGATGAAAAGTTGGATCAAGAATTTCGAACAAAACATAAATAGAACATAAATTTTACTGGAAAATTCAAAGTGCACTAACCTTAGAATTATTGATACCATAGTTGATTACACCATTGTGCTAAACAAGTGGAACCAATGAAACGAAGACAAATTGTTCAGTGTAAACATTTTCAAAATTTGAGGATGAATTGACTGATTCCTTGTTTCATCCTGACGAGCAGATTGTTAACCTGGGTAATTATAACATAAATAATCACTGTAAATCAGTGCTAGCTGAAGATCTTCAGTTCTCTCTTCCACCACGTAAACTCTATGTACCTAACTTAGTTTACACTTTCAAATCACAATACAGACACTAAAAGGACCTTCTTATGAAAGATAAAATAACTCTTTATCGACTCAGTAACTTTTTCATGACGAAAATAAGGAAATCTGCCTTATTTACTTTTTATAAGTTTATGTCTTATATTCGTCCTTACTGTTTAAGCCCTGAATAAATCTTTTAAAAGAACTACTATTAAATAAAAATATTTATGTTACATCGTCCGACAATAACATTGTTATTCTCAACTAAAATAATTACTTGATCAAAATGGTCGTTATTCTTGACAACTCTACCACATTTAAATTCCTTATCAAAGCCTATTCATTATCAACCAACGTGAGGAAACATACCTGATGATACCTGATACCTGATGGAACTTAGAAAGAAAAATATCGTAGACACATGACTGATGATAATTACGATACGTACGACAAGCTTTGTTAATGAAAGAACAGAATTTTAAAGTTCTGTCCTCATAACAAGAACCAGACTTTCACTAGGACTAAATCTGCTTATATATTTATTGATGTAATTTATAAATATAATTTTAAGGAAAGAAGTAACACAACTCTTAATTTATAAATAAACGATAACACACTTGATAGACCAAAAATAATGTTTGCTTCACTCAATGAGAACAGTTTTCCACTACATAAGTTACTGTAAAAAATAATATTTTTGTCTGAAAAAATTACACATTTTTCTAAAGTTTTCAGTACGACGCTATATGAAACAGCCCAGTATATGCTAACCCTAATTGCTGAGCCTCACAGGTTGCAGAGTAAAATGGTTGTTACAAGTTGTCTGGCTTTTGTTTCTTATTTCAAGAATTTAATTGAGATTTTTAGAATCATCTTATGTGAATATACTATTAAACTATTCATACAACACTTTATACCTACAAATTGTACTGGTCGAAATACCTATGAAATGTAAGGTGGGTAATTTTTTGCTATAAAATTTTGTTCTTTTTTCTCAAAGTTCGGCTTTTATTTTAATGTCTGGTCTCCATAGTTACTATATGCAAATATTCAGTAATATTGTGGTTCAACTTTATTGTTGCCTTTCTTCACAGTTTGTATTCGTTTCAAGTGTAACTATACTCTTGAATCAATTGTTGTAACGAAGTGACGTAAGCCAAAAAGAAGGAAATGATATAAAAATAAAACTGATAAGTGAGGGGTAGCAATGGGAAAACTGAGATATTCAAAGTTTAGTGATGTAAACGAAATGTTATCATTTAAATCTAATGAAGAAATTGTGCCCAGATAACAAATAAAGGGTTTTTCTCATGATCACATGTATGACAGAGCACTGTTTGTTTCGGAATTTCGCACAAAGCAACTCGAGGGCTATCTGTGCTAGCCGTCCCTAATTTTGCAGTGTAAGACTAGAGGGAAGGCAGCTAGTCATCACCACCCACCGGCAACTCTTGGGCTACTCTTTTACCAACGAAAAGTGGGATTGACCGTCACATTATAACGCCCCCACGGCTGGGAAAGGGGCCATGTTTGGCGCGACGCGGGCGCGAACCCGTGACCTTCAGATTACGAAGCACACGCCTTAACGCGCTAGACCATGCCACGCCCATGACAGAGCAACAAGTTTTAAATGTGATAAGTTTTTGTCGTCTGTAGATTTATTTTGTACATATGACTTTAACCTTTTATATACATTTATTTAGATACACTATATGTATGTATTATAAGAAATATAAAAATAGAGAGAACCATAAATGTTTTAAGATTATATTAAAGTAAACAAATAGATGCTACTAAGAAACAAATATTTAAAGTTTGACATTGTAAGCACCTTTGAAACAGTGCTTTGGCGTAGAGTTTCTTAAAGTTCGATATGACCTTTTGATCCGTGGGCTGTCGTATCCTGAGTAGTTCAAGATTCGGTGATGGGTGGGGATGACTAGCTGGCTTCTTTGTAATTTTACACTTAGGGAAGGCTCGCGCAAATGGTCCTCGTGTGGCTTTATACGAAATTCAGAAATCAAATAAACAAACTCTTGTCTATCATTTCAAAATTATGGGCGGCTATGCGTAGAAATTTATGTACGTTGTACACACCAACTTGTCATGTACATGTAGGCCTCTTGTATCCAGGCCAAGAATAAATTATAATTTTAAGTTATAAATATGCATACTGTACGTTATTAGTAATAAAGCGCTAAGGAAGTTGTAATAATGTGATAAAAATGTAGTGATAATTAAGGGTTTGTTTGTTTTGAATTTCGCGTTAAGGTACTCGGGGGCTATGCGTTCGTCGCCCCTACTTTAGCAGTGTAAGACGAGAGGGAAGGCAACTAGTGATCACCACCCACCGCCAACTCTTAGGCTTATCTTTTACCAACGAATAGTGAGATTGACCGTCATCTTATAAGAGTAAGACTTAAGATAATTTGAATTAGGTTGGTTAAGAATCCAAGTGGTAGTGATACTACACTAACAATAATCTGAGTAAATGAATAACATGTATTATCTATAATACTTACAGGGCCATTTTTCTATAGTTTTTTTCATTTGAATTTTGTTAGTTTAGTACTTGTAATTAATCCATGAATTATGAAGTTCTTGCTTCATGCTTGAGGTCTAACAAGTAGTTTAGTATTTAGTATTAAATATTTATACTGACAGAACAATGATGTTTGTTACTTAGAAGTTTTTACAAAGTTAATGAAATGTTTATTTTCTTACTAACTTACTAACGTGGCATCCAGATCTTTATTTTTCACCTACATTTTAACTGTTTCACATCCATACCTTCATTCCCTTACTTAATTTAATGTTTGAGGTCCAAATCTCTATCCATACCTTTTTAAAAGTATTTATTTTTCAAATCTCCATTTTGCATTATCTTTCCCACCACCAGACTTTCAGGTCTCTATTTTTCATCATCTTTCTAATCTCTGATCACAGTGAAATCTCTATTCTTGCCATTCTATATACCTAACACTCAAATCTCTATTCTTCGTTGTAATGCCCACCACTTCCCACCGTCATCTCTATTTTTCTTCGTCTTGCTATTTGAAATTCATGTCTCTATTCTTCATATTTTATAAACAATCTGCCATAAAGATCTCTATTTTTCACCTTCCTTTCAACTGTTTCACATCCATATCTCTATTCTTCATCGTCTTGCTATGTATTTGACATCGTAATCTCTATTCTTACCTTTTTTCTTAGAATTTATTCTTCAGATCTTACATTATCTTACCTACCACATGATATACAGGTTTCTATTTTTATCCCTGCAATTTGATATTCATATGTCTATTATTCATATCTTTATAACTATCTGGCTTTTAAATTCTACAAAGTTTAAAATATTCTTAGATTACCACTTACACCTATCACACAAATTTGATTAGTGGTAAAACATCTTCAACTTGGAAGGTACACGAAAGTGATTATATTATTATAAATTACACAAAGTCATTGTATTTAATTTACACACACGAGCAGTTAAACCATTTAAATGGACTAGACGTTAGGTATTAATTAAACTACTGAATAACTTGCACATAATGTGAAATGTAACTTCAAAAAGTACATCAAGAGGTACACACAAGCTAACAGTTATTAATGATACATACAATAGCTTTCTTGTACAAATTACATTAATATTGACTTAAGATCAAAGCAAGCTACGTACTAAGAGTGATTCTAAAAAAAAAAAAAATTAACCTTTAAATAAGTATAGATAATTAAATGTCTTTTTCTAACGTTCTTTTTTATAAACAGTATCATTTTCGGCCTTAATCCTAAACATCTCACGAGGCTAGACCAGCCGAGGAGATTTAGGTTAGTCCTAAATACGTATATTAAGTTGATAATGCGAAACAAAATCTATAACTAAAATTTACTAATAAATAAATATTTAAAAAGTAATATAATTAGAGACTATAGCTGATATTATTAACTAAACTACCAGTACAGAGACAAAAGAGGGTACGTTATCTATGTAACAGGAAACGTACTAACTGTTGTCTCTAGGCGCTCTCCGTTTCACCAAACTTTTACTACACGTTTAAAATATATTAATGAAATATCACATAATCCTAAACTCCACAAAGGTGCAGTTCATAAAAACTTCAAATACAGTACATAATTTGCATGACCAGAATTATTGTTACGTAATATTTGAATTAACATGACCATTAATAACGCTTAAATGTTACGTTAGGTGTCGCATTTACTTAAACTACACTCTTGTACACGTGTAGTGCAGTAGTTCAGAAACCACCTTCTGGTTCTACTTGACTCACGTACGTATAAGAATCATGGTTAGGGTGGTAGTGTTATCAAATAAATCCGTGGAACAAAGTAAAGATTAGAAGCATAACTTTACTGATAAAAGATGTGTCGTTAACTGCAATTAAGATTTAGAGAGATAACAGAGATGTTCGCGCCCGCGGCGCGCTGAACATGCTCGCCCTCCCAGCCGTGGGGGTGTATAATGTGACGGTCAATCTCACTATTCGTTGCTAAAAGAGTAGCCCAAGAGTTGGCGGTGGGTGGTGATGACTAGCTGCCTTCACTCTAATCTTACACTGCTAAATTAGGGACGGCTAGCACAGATAGCCCTCGAGTAGCTTTGTGCGGAATTCCAAAACAAGCAAACAAATTATTCAATAAAGAGTAGCACATTTAATATATATAAAATGATTGTTTGTATTTGCACAATCAAGAAGCTGACGTAAGAAGAATCATTTTACTCATAAAATGTTCACTTCCAGTGTCATACTATTTTTGTTTGTTGTTGTTTAGAATTAAGCACAAAGCTACACAATGGGCTATCTGTGCTCTGCCTACCACGGGTATCGAAACCCGGATTTTAGCGTGTAAGTCCGCAGACATACCGCTGAGCCACTGGGGGGCGCCATACTATCAAAAACAGCCCCATGTTGCTTACCCTAATTACTAAGCCTCTCACAGGTTGTAGAGTAACATGAATGTTCCCTACATATTGTTTAAGTTTTGTTTTTCATTTCAAGAATTTAATTCAGATTTATATAATGATATCATGTGAGTATACATTTAAAATATTTATACAAAACTTTATACCTGCAAATTGTTCTGGCCAAAATACCTACGAAATGTAAGGTTAAAAACTTTCGACTACAAAATTTTACTTTTTCTTCGCACAGTTCGGTTCCTACTTTAACATCTTGTCTCCTTAGTTACTATATGCAAATATTCAATAACATTATAGCTCCATTATATTGTTGTCTTTAACAGTCTGTATTGGTTAAAAGCTTAACAATACTCGTCAATCAATTGTTGTAAATACGTGACGTAACATAAAGAGAACGTGTATGTTTTCTTATAGCAAAGACGCACCAAACTGTCTGCTGAGTCCAAAGGGGAGAATCAAACGCGTGATTTTAGTGTTGTAAATCCGAAAACTTACCGCTGTACCAACGGGGGACCGAACGAAAAGCAAAATGAAGACAGAAATATAAAACAGATAAGTGAGAGATAGTGGGAAAAGTCAGAAGATGTTCAAAGTTGAGTTAAAAAAAGACAATTTCTCCTTCAAAGGTAGTTAACAAATTATACCTAGGTTATAAATAAAGGGTTGTTCTAGAGTAGATGTCAAAAGAGTTTTAGTTTACTTTGTTTGATGTTCCATGTTTGTATAGGAAGTGTTCTGTTAAGAACTACTGAACAATAACATACCATTACGCCACATTTTAGCTTATCAGATTTCTCTAAAGACACTGTTGGTTTGTTTGAATTTGGCTAAATGCTACACGAGGGCTATCTGCTATAGCCGTCGATAATTTAGCAGTGAAAGAAAAGAGGAAAGGTACCAAGTGATCACCACTCACGAAACACTGTTTTACAAGGAAATAATTGGATTGACCGCTACAGCATACCGCCCAGTCACGAGTCATAGCCAATTGTATAGCTTTGTGCTTAATTCAAAACAACATCCCACCTAAAACTGTTATTTTAACTAAAATGACTACCTGATCAAAATATTGCTTATTGTTGTAAACTCAACCACATTATCAATGTCCCTTAATTGAGTGTCACCCAACTTGAGAAAATGTTCCATACACAGCTGAGAAATTGAAATGTCGTAAACATTTTAGTAATGATAATACGACACAAGGTGAACCATCACAGTATATTAAGTTGTTGTGGGTTATATAATTATAACTATCAAACTTTACTAAAATCATTAACAAAAAGCAAAGTTAATTAATAATACAACAACATAGTATAGGCTGTATATTAACAACTGTTGCATGTTACAATGTTGAATAAAAATATTTTTGGTAAATTCAATATATAGAATTACGTCATATTTTTTAATCTTACTATAAGATGGTGTTTATATCTGTATCTATCTACAGAAACAATAAATACATCATAACATATCTATCAAATGTCACCACACATCAAAATCTATTTAAAAATTCCCACATTTGGTATTCTAGATTCATACAATTATAAAACTAAATTCGATACTTTTAACATTCCTTTGTTTAAGATCGATAGAATGTCAAGTACCCTCCTTGTGAGAAGAACCCAACTTTCACTTGGACTAAACCTGAAAGTTTGATTGTATCTTTATTGATGTAACTTATAGTTATAAGAAATGGTGTGTGCTTTCTTACAGTGAAGCCAAAGGGAATCCAACCCCTAATTTAAGCGTTGTAAATCCGGAGACATACCGCTGTACTAGCGGGGTGCTTTAAGAAACGCAGTTTAAAAAAATAAAACAAACATGTTTTTATCAATAAACAGTAGCAAGTTTAACAGATAGAAAATGACTGTTTCTATCAAAACACTCCCAACAATTTTAATATTGTCTTTCTCAGTTTGTATTGAGCAATACTTGTCAATCAATTGTTGTATATATATGACGTAAGGAAAATTAAGACAGAAATATAAAACAGATAAGTGAGGGATAGCAGTTGGAAAAGACAGAAGATGTTCAAAGTTGAGTTTTAAAAAACAATTTCTCCTTTAAACTTTTTTAAACAAATTGTATCTAGAGCATGAATAAAGGGTCGCCCTTCGCGATTACGTGTATAACCGTTTGTTGTTGTATATCTCAGAGGAAAAAGTTTGAGGTGTGACAAGTTATACATGTCGTCTGTAGATTTATATGTGTGTGTGTATGTGTGTATACATATACACATATATATATATGTGTGTGTATTATCCAGTCGTATTATGTGAAAAATAAAACTAGGAAGAACCACAAAATGTTTTATGATTAGATTAAAATACATAAATAGGTACTACAAAGGAACAAACATATAAAGTTGAAAGGATACACAAGTTACTACCAGTGACAAAAACAAATTGAGTTATCTTGTGATACTCTAGAAAATTTGTTAGGGGTGCGGGGCATAAAAAAGGTTGGGAACCACTGCTCTGGAGTAAGTGTGTCAAAATGGTGTCAGTTTTCCATGTTTTATGTTCCAAGTTTGTATAGGAAGTGTTCTGTTAAAAGCCACTTAACAATAACATACCGTTAACTCATATTTTAAAATGTAAATTACAGTGTAATTAATTCCTTAAAAGTTAGCGAAGAATATTCTGTTTGTTGTCAACATTATTCATACCTGTTATTTCGTTATTTAAAAAATGTTGAGCTCTGTCTTCGTCCGCAGGTTTTCAAACTTAGCGCGAGAAAAAGATACCATAAACACGAGACAAAGATAAACTGATGGAAAGACACTACGGTTCACGATATATATATATATATAATAATTTATAATGTGCAATCATATTCAGATGTTGTCTACAGCTACTTTCAAAGTCGATCTTCATTGGTTGTTGTTTAGATCGAAGTCTGTAATATCATAGAATGATAAAATAAAAAGTTTGTAGCAAATAAACCACAAAGAAAACTGTACGAAAAACAAGGCATGAGTAGTTAGTACGTTAAGTAATAAACATTTATTAACAAATACAATCATAGGATTTGGGATTATGATTTAAAAATTAGTAAGTAAATTGTCTACTGGAGAAACACGTTATAGTTTTGATATTAAACAGTTCCCCACAAGTAGTGCAGCAAGTCTATGGACTTACAACGCTAAAATCAGGCGTTTGATTCCCCTTGGTGGACTCAGCAGATAGCCCAATGTGGTTTGTTCTAAGAAAATACACATTCGTACATGTTAACAAACATGAAAGTCTGGATTTGTTTCTTACTTCTTTGTGACTTACACTCACTAAATGTTACAAAATTATAATGTATGTCTGAGTAAAACTGTTCATACAGATTTATAATTATTTTTTTACTTAAAGTTTAAAATATGATACATTGGTGTGCATTAAAAACCTGGAAGATGCTCACAAGTTGTGGAAGGATAAAAATCAGGTGTAGTAAGAGATCAAAAGGTTAAAAAAGATACATTGCAGTAGATGATTAGTAATAGCTATAACTCACAAATTACGTTTTAGTTCCAGGTTAGTTTTAACCCCATATCATACACACAAGATTTCTTCTGACTAAAGTCATCCGAATTTCTCTTCACTCGAAGCTTGTATATATTTTTATACGTATGAAGACCGTATGGTCTGTTACACTGACGAAGCCAAACCAAATAGTAAGAGATATTAAACATTTGGAACTTTCCAAGAAAACAATAGAAAAGTTCTCTAACCCCAATTCTTCCTTTACAGAAAATTTTACCTTTTCTACTTTTTATAAATTTATGTTTAGATTCATCTTAACCTTCTGAGCCCTAAAGAAATATTTTAAAGAACTATCACTAAATACAAATATTCAGGTTATATCATCCAATAGTACCATTGTTATTCTTACCTGAAATGATCACTAAACCAAAAAGTGGTTATTCTTGACCACTCTACCAAATTTAATATCCTTATCAATGATCCTTAAATGATTACTTGAGGAAACATTCCAGAGATGACCAGATGATTAAGGCGTTTGATTCGTAATCTGAGGGTCACAGGTACGAATCCCGTCACACCAACCATGCTCGTCCTTTCTCCCGTGGGTTCGTGATAATATTACGGTCAATCCTATTATTTGTTGATAAAAGAGTAACCGAATAATTGGTAGTGGGTGGTGATGACACTGCTAAATTGAAGACGGCTATCGCATATAACCTTCATGTATCTTTGTGTGAAATTTCAAAATCAACAAAGATGCTTGAGAAAACTTAATAACAAAAGTGTTGTAGAAATTTGTCTGATGATGAGAAGACACCGGGTAAACTATCACAGTATATTAAGTTGTTAGCATAATTGTTATAAAAATAATTATTATAAATTTACTGAAATCACGAAGTAAAAGCAAAGTTAATTAATAATACAACAACATAGTATCAGCTATGTATTACTAACTGGAGCATTATATAGTGTTGAAGAAATACATGTTTGGTAAGTCCAATATAAAGAATCAATAACGTCACAATTTCTAATCTTACTATAACATGGCATGTATATCTGTATCTATCAGTGTATGTGACCGAAACAATAAATAAGCTATGGCATATCCATCAAATGGCACCACAAACAAAAATATATTTAAAATTCTCCACTTTTGGTATTCTAGATTCAGACAATTACAAAAATAAGTATGATACTTTTAAATTCCTTTGTTTGTTACAGATATAATTTTAAGTATTCTCCTTGTAACAAGAACCTGGCTTTCACTAGGACTGAACCTGAAGGTTTGATTATATCTTTAATGATGTAATTTATAAATATAGTTTTAAGAAAAGAAAAACTGGTGGGTTTTCTTTAACAAAGTGTAGCACATTTAAGAGATACAAAATGCCTGTTTGAATCAGCACAACCTGAACACATTAAGAGATACAAAATGCCTGTTTGAATCAGCACAACCTGAACACATTAAGAGATACAAAATGCCTGTTTGAATCAGCACAACCTGAACACATTTAAGAGATACAAAATGCCTGTTTGAATCAGCACAACCTGAACACATTAAGAGATACAAAATGCCTGTTTGAATCAGCACAACCTGAACACATTAAGAGATACAAAATGCCTGTTTGAATCAGCACAACCTGAACACATTTAAGAGATACAAAATGCCTGTTTGAATCAGCACAACCTGAACACATTAAGAGATACAAAGTGCCTGTTTGAATCAGCACAACCTGAACACATTAAGAGATACAAAATGCCTGTTTGAATCAGCACAACCTGAACACATTAAGAGATACAAAATGCCTGTTTGAATCAGCACAACCTGAACACATTAAGAGATACAAAGTGCCTGTTTGAATCAGCACAACCTGAACACATTAAGAGATACAAAAATGCCTGTTTGAATCAGCAACAACCTGAACACATTAAGAGATACAAAGTGCCTGTTTGAATCAGCACAACCTGAACCACATTAAGAGATACAAAGTGCCTGTTTGAATCAGCACAACCTGAAACACATTAAGAGATACAAAGTGCCTGTTTGAATCAGCACAACCTGAACACATTAAGAGATAACAAAGTGCCTGTTTGAATCAGCACAACCTGAACACATTAAGAGATACAAAGTGCCTGTTTGAATCAGCACAACCTGAACACATTAAGAGATACAAAGTGCCTGTTTGAATCAGCACAACCTGAACACATTAAGAGATACAAAGTGCCTGTTTGAATCAGCACAACCTGAACACATTAAGAGATACAAAGTGCCTGTTTGAATCAGCACAACCTGAACACATTAAGAGATACAAAATGCCTGTTTGAATCAGCACAACCTGAACACATTAAGAGATACAAAGTGCCTGTTTGAATCAGCACAACCTGAACACTTTTCACCTGCAGTACTTGCTGTAAACTGAATCTTTTTTCTGAGAAAAATTTTACTTTTTCAAAATTTTCCAGTACGTCGTGATGTAAAACAGCCCAGTATTTGCTAACCTTCTCATAGGTTGTAGAGTAAAGTGAATGTTACCAGTTGTCTAACTTTTGTTTCTCATTTCAAGAACTTAATTCACATTCAAAATATTTATGCAAAACATTGTACCTACAAACTGTAATGACCGAAGAACACGGGGAACACGATGTGAGTAACCTTTGACCATAAAGATTTTGTTCTCTATTCGCACAGTTCGGTTTATATTTTAATATTTCGTCTCAGTAGTTACTACATACAGATATTTAATAGTATTGTGGTTCAACTTTATTGTTTTGTCTCACAATTTATATTGGTTAGAAGTGAAACAATACTGCTCAATCAATTGTTATAAATTACGTAATGAAAGAAAGGGAAAATGAAAAGAGAAATATAAAACTGAAAAGTGAAGATTTTAAAAGTAGAGTTATACAAAAGACAGTTTTTCTTTAACTTAGTTAACAATTTGCACCTAGAGTATAAATAAAAAGGTCGTTCTTCACGATCACGAATGTAACGATATGTTGGTGTAAATCACAGAGAAACAAGTTTGAGATGTTTCTCTAGATTTATTCTGCATATACAAGTTTAAACGTATATATATTATATGTTTGTATTACATGAAATATAAAAATAAAGAGAACCACGATTGTTTTCTGATTAGTTTGTTTTTAGCAGCATCTATTTCTGTGTTTTAAAGTTGAAAGGATACACAATTTTCTCGTTGTGATAAAAACAAAATGTAATATTGTGTGATACTTTACAGTAAGTAAGTGTTGAAGTAAAAGTTATAATATCAAATGTATTGTTATTGTGTGTTGTTTTTATGTTTTTGAATATCGGTTTAATTACATGTACCGTCCATTGTATCTGTTTATTTTTGTATTTATTTCGTTAACGGGTATAGCTTCCATTGTATTTATCTTTTTTTAAGATCTTTGGTTTACTGTAAGATAGAAACTTTAAATTGTTTTAGTTTTTATGTTTTATGTTTCGTTTCAGTATATTAAATGTTCTGCTCGGGTAGTTTTGAGTTGTCCATACGTATATAATGAACTGATGTGTTCTGAGATGTGAAAAGGTCTTCATACGTACACAGACACACATATACTGGGTTTCATATATTTAGTTACGTGTTACTGGGGAAAAAACAAACACATTTTTTTTAATCCGTAATGACGAGAAAAACAACTTGTAGAGAAAAGTATATATTTTAAAACGGCTGGTATTGGTTGAGAAATTTATTTATGTAGAGGAGCGAACAACTTTTTGACTTTTTTCGGTCATCGTCAGGTTCACAAAGAAAAAAAAGAAGTAACTGACCAATAGCTGACCACATGTTTGAAGGGGGTTGTGTAAATATAATCAAACATCTAAGCATGCCCTCTACAGAAATAGATGCTACTAAAACAAACTAATAAAAATTTTGTGGTTCTCTTTATATTTATAATCAAACATCTAAGCACGCTCTCTACATTCCTACACTCAATTACACAACACTTGTAGCACTTGTAAGTACTTACGGTGCTCAACTAGCAACCTATGGGTCACGTGCTGTTGTGTGAGTTTTGATATCTAAGTGTAACATTAAATACTACATACATGTCATTAGTCAGTCTTTGAAAGTGAATTAACCTATTAACGACTCAATGTATTCTAAATTAAAACGGGCCCGGCATAGGCAGGTGCATAAGGGTAATCTGAGGATCGCGAGTTCGGATCCCCGTCACACCAAACATGCTTGCCCTTTCAGCCGTGGGGGCATTATAAAGTTACAGTCAATCCCACTATTCTTTGGAAAAAGAGTAGCCCAAGAGTTGACGTAGGGGGGTGATGACAAGCTGCCTTCCCTCTAGTCTTACACTACTAAATTAGGGACAGCTAGCGCAGATAGCCCTCGAGTAGCTTTGTGCGAAATTCAAAACAAACAAACCAAACCAAGTCAAACACACGTGCGCGAATGTCATTAAATGATGTCTTTCATGATATAAAACACTTCATTACACAAACAGTCTCTGACACTGACATTAAATACCAAATAAATCTCTTTAGTTATTCTTTGGAACAGCTTGAACTTATTAATGACTCGTTTTGGTACAAATCAAAACACACATTTAGAGGGGATTACCTTTAACAGCGTTATGAAGATCATGGTGTAGAAGTGTTTATGATTGTTTAATCTTTTCAAGGATTAACATGTTGCTAGTGGTCCTTCTGTTGATTGACAACGTGGACTATTTCAAATGATGTGCTTCTGTGTCATCAGTGTAAGTTATAAACAACATAAAAACGTTAGTTTTATACTTCTGCATAATTTATCATTGAAAGAAACTAAACAAAATAAAGTAAAACAAAAAATATAATCTATAATACGGTGACATTATGTTGAGTAATCTACATTCTATTTGAGAACGGCTTTTATTGATAAGGAGAGAACAACGCTTCGACCTTCCTAGGTTATCTTCAGGTTAATAAAGAGAGTTTGCAAGTGACCGTTGTTGGACACAAGACTTCAGGACGAGAGTTTCAACAGGTGTGACAGTTATTAATTAGATTAGGTATAAAGATGTTTTTTTATTTTATATTGGTTTTAGCTACTGTAAAAGTAGGGCATCTTTCATTTTACGTTTGTTTATATTTGTTTCCATACTTAGTTTCTGGGTGTTTTTTTTGGTAATGTTATGTTTATTTGATTTCCAGTCTTCAAAAACGTGAAGGCGTTTTTTGTTGTTGTTGTGCTTTGAATCTGTTTTTCATTTTCCCGCTTGTTTCTCTAATATAGAAGTCATGGCAATTATTGCATTGTATTTTATAAATGATGTTGGTGTTGTATTTGTCAATGTAGTTTTTACTCATAACAGACTTTAGTTTTGTTCCTGGTTTTGGAATAAATTTGGTGTTTACTGGAATGTTGTGTTTTGTTATAAGGTTTTTCCAAATGTTGGTTATTTTTTTTTGCTAATGTCGGGAACATGTGGCATTTAGCTGCATGAGGTTTTGTTGTTTCTTGGGGTTTGTTGTTGTTTATTTAGGTGTGCGCGTATAATTTTTCCACGTTCTTTTTTAGGAAATTTATCGATAAAACGTTGTATGAAATCAACAATTTCATAGCAAATTTTATCAGGTGAACATAGTTTTGTGGTTGTGTTTATTTGGTTTCTTAATATGTTGAGTTTTTGTTTTGTTTCATGTGCTGAGTCCCAGGGAATGTAGAATTCAGTATGGGTGATTTTTTGTGGATTTTTGGTTTAAATTTCATTTCAGTTCTAGTGATCTTGAGATTAAAAAATGCTATTTTGTTAGTTTTTTTCTGTTCATAAGTGAACATAATGTTGGGGTGAATCGAGTTAACGTAATTGAAAAACTAAGTGTGTATTTTGTGGATGTGAATTCAGCATTTGTACCATCAACGTACCAGTACCAGTATATTGGTGGGTTGAAGGCTGAATTTACCGCTTGTTGACATTGGATTCCCCATACTTAGGCCAATTATTTGTTGGTAGTTTTGGTTATTGAACATAAAGTTACTTTTGGTGGCAGTGAATTCTATAAGGGTTGCTGGAGATATGTATCAATCCCGTACCCATTTATACTGTCGTCCCTAAGACATTTGTACGGCAACGGAGAGTTGAAAACTCTTTTTACTCACCAGAAGATGACCTAGGAAGGTCGAAAAGTCATTCTCTGCTTAGCAATAAAAGTGTCAGTACCCACAACTGTCGTTCTGAGATACATTTTTATTTCTATTGAGTTTCTTGTCATCAGGAGTTATGTATATTTTCACTTATCTTCCGGATTTGAACGAGATAAGAGTTGTAAAGCTATTTTATTCTTTTTTATTATTTTGTTTTATTTCCATGATGTTTT